>WSXT02186074.1:0-36438 GCA_011762715.2 Neuroterus valhalla | reverse complement strand
ATTATTATTATTATTATTATTATTATTATTATTATTATTATTATTATTATTATTATTATTATCATTATTATCATTATTTCCTAAGAGAAAGTTGCTAAAAACAATAATAAATTCTTTCAAAAATTTCAATAAACATCTAATTATCAGTAAAACGTAGTATTTCATGTATTTGAAATAATCTACGTTAAAAAATCCGCAAAAGAATCATAATTACCGCCAAAAAATCGAAAACCCATTTTCTCACTCATAGGGTTCTTTTGGGACCCTATAAAACAGACTCATGGGCATGATATTTGAAAAGTAATATTTTATTCGCATTCTGTGGCTGATTGTGAAGAAAAATGGAGAATCTCGAACTTGATTCATCTAATATTGAGATTTCTGAATAAAATTTACAAAAAAGTATTTTTTTCTATGGGAAATACGTGTAAAAATTCATAGGGCTAACGCCACCTCTAAATATTATTTTAAAAAAAGAAAGAATGCGTTTTTTTGTGGATTCGAACAAATTTTCGGGTATTTGCATAAAAATTTGAAAAAAAATGTTTTGGACCACTTAATTGTTCAATAATGAAAATAATATCAATTCAATTGTTCAATTTTCAATGGAAACTTCGAGTTGCACAACCAAAAGAAATGAATTTCAAATTGAAAATATGATAGTTGATATTTCAACCAAATAAGATGGGTGTCTTACTCAGAAGATGAATTTCAAACCAAAACGAATCATTTTTGACTGAATCAAGCATAGTCAGATTTTCCATTAAAAACAATCACATTCCGAATATGAAAATACTTCAATAAATTTTTGACAAGGAATTTAATTCTTAACCAAATATGTGAATCCTCTACTAAAACATTCGAATTTTCAGCGAAGAAAAAAATTCTTACCCACAAAGATGACATTTCGACAAACCCATTATCTAGGTAATTGAATTTCTAGCCCAGAAAAGTTCATTTTCCGATCTGACAGTGGAATCTTGAACCTAATGGAGGGATTTCCAGGGACGATAATAAAGTACTGAATACAAATTAATAAAAAGTGTATCACAAAATTTGTATTTCAAGAAAACAGTCAAATCGTCAACTATAACATTAATTTTCAACTAAACAGTTGAAATTCAGTTGTAGTTGGTAATATGGATTATGTGTTCTAACATTTGTTTAGGACAATAAATTAAGCGCACTGACATTTACTGCCCCACACATAACGTAAACTTAAAGTATTGTTGCTTATGGAACGTACAGTAAGGGTCAATTCATAAGTTTACGAGAACGATAACTTTTAGGATATTCACTTGGGTGGCCTTGGACTTCAAGCTATTTCTGGTTTAGACGCAATTTCGGTAATGTAAATGAAAAATTAGTGAGATTCGGCGAGATGCACCTGAAAATCAGGGTTTCTTAGCTTATTTATTCCCCTATCATTCCTCTTCTCTCTATTCTTTCCCAAACCATACTTTTCTACCATTCACTTTCCGCTTCTCTCCGTTTTTTCACCTCTATACTCACTTTTCCATACTCTCACCTCACTGTTTCTTCACTATCTTCCCTTTTTTTAACTTAACCTTCTAGAACTCATTTCGCTGCCCCTTCCCTAACCTTCCTTTTTACCTTCACCACTCCTCTGACTTCCCCTGCCTGTCCCTATGCACTTACACACTTTTCTTTCCTTACTCCTTTTCCCACTTTTCAATTACTCCCACCTTATTTACCTACTCACTCTCTACTGGCCGCGCCCCACTTATCCTTTCAAAACTCCTTCACTTCTTTCTATTTCTCTTCTCTTGAAACCTTTCAATCAATTGCAATTACTCCTTCTCAGTCCTGACTCACCCATCTTCCATTATCTCTTCTTTTAAAACTTGTTTTCTTTTCTGTTTCTCCTTCCTCTCGCAAACATCTTTTTTTCTCACTTAACTTCTTCTCCGCACACCTTACTTTACCTCTTACCACAATCCTAACTCTCCTAGACCTCCCTCAACTGAAACTACTTTTTATACTTTTCTTTTTTATTTTTCTATACCTGCATGCTTTCCTTACTTCATCTCACTTCTAACTACCCCTGACCTACCTGTCCTATTCACCATCCTGTTCAGCAACCTCACTAACACTCCAACCACTCGTTCACTTTCCAATAACGCACTTCACTACTTATATCTTCTCCCTCAATTATCACCTCATTAACTTTTCTTAGCTCGGACTGAAGCATTTACTTCTCCTTCTCATTACCCATACTTTGACCCAACCACTCCCCATATTTTCCTCACTCATCTTTTTACAACCATGCACTTCCTCGCATCCTCGCTAATCCTCATTTGAACTCTTTACTCACTTTATCATACCTACCTTCTATGACCAACATATGCTGCCCTACACTTTGAATAACTTCCAACCTATTCCCGTACTCCTCTTCTTCTCGCTGTGTCTGCCCACCTCCCCCTAAGAAACACGCAATCACTTACCTCCACTCCAAATCGTCTACTCCCCTTTTCTGCTCCTTGCTTACTCTAACCATCATTTCCTTGCCACCATCCTCTGCCATCATCTTCTTTATCCCTAATCAACTTCCCTATTTCCGAATTTAATCTCTTAACTGCTCACCCTATTCGCCCTTGTTCTTACTCTCCCTTCATTTCCATATCTCAGTATTTTACATTTACTCTGCCTGCTTGTTCCTCTCTTCTCTGCATGCAATATTTTCATCACACTGTACTTTGTCTTAAATCACTCACCTTGCTTCTTCTGACCCTCCTTCCCACTTCTCTGCCTAAATTATACTTCCCCTTAACTATTCCTCTCATTTCCTCTTTCTATCCCTGTAGAACCGCACACTTTCCTGACCTCTTTTTACTCCCAGTCCATCACACTCGCGTCTCACTATGTCTTAACTATATTTCCCAATTATCGTCTCCTGCCTCTACCCCACTACCCACTCCACCCATTTCATTCCCTTTATATCTTCTAAATTTTTCTTTAAATCTCTCCACATACACCTTCTGCCCTCTTCTTCTCCTTCAACTCTTACCCCTCATCCTGTTTTTTAACCTAAATTTTCCTATAAACACTTTTTTTCTCCTTTTCTAACTTCATCAACCGCTTCCTATAAACCTGCTTACTTTTCTCTCACTAGATCCTACACCTTACTTCTACTACCCACTACATACTTCGATTCCTCTACCTTTCCTACCCACAATACCCTGCCTCAACTTTATTGACCATGTAACTGCACTCCTTTCCATCTTACTACTTTTCCTCTCCACCATTCTACACCTGCCTACTATCCCCTCCCTCATTCCCACTTACCGCTATTACTGTCCTCTTTCTTCCTTTAGTATCCCTTGAACCTCCCCTTTAACTTCTCCCTCCACCTACCTTCTACCAACTCCGATTCTGATCCTTCTACACCTGAGTACTCCCTTTTTCCTCACTATCCATTTTATCACTCATCCTTCCTTTCCCTTTCCAACTGTACACTACGTCTTCCTCCTTTCTGACGTTCCGCAATCACTATCCTCGTCCTCCTCCTCCTCTAAATTTCTCTTCAAACACCCCCCTCACTCCTATTCTCTTTGCTTCAATTTTATATCTCTCTGTACGTATGTACTTAACTCTTTCATTTTCTATAACCTTCTTCTCTTTTCTTCTTCTGGCTCCGCAAGCTTTACCTTCTCCACCTACAATATCCTACCGCTACTTTACTTACTCTGTAATGACTCTCCTTACTCCCTTTTTTATTTTCTCCTCATCCCTTCACACCTGATCACTTTTCTCTATGTTTTTCTAAATTTTCGTAATCACTTTACTCTTTTTTCAAATTTTTCTTCAAACTTTTCTCACAGCCTCCTTATTCTCACTTCACCTTTTGAACCTTCCACGCACGCGTACTTCTCTCTTGCCCATTCATATTCCTTGCTTTTGCTCCATACTTTCCACTTCACCTTCTCTGCATTTTCTCTCCACAAAAACGTGCTCTTACTTCACCTGGCTTGCGATCGCTTTCCTCACTTTCTATCCTACAATTTTTCCTCCCTATCTCTATCTTTCAAACCTGCTAACTACCTCTTTCATATCCTACATTTTCTGTACTCTCTATCATATTCCATTCTTCAATTTCTTTTTATTCACTTTCCCTCATTTATCTCCCTCCTACTCCCTCACTCCACAATACCTTACTTCGTTTCCTCGATTTCTATTAGGGCTCCTCTACCTTCCCTTCCATCTATACCTCGCCTCCACTTCTTCCATCCTCTAAACACTTTCCTTACATCACTTCCCTGTACTCCTCTTGATATCTCTCAACATAACCTTTCACCATGTTCCTCTTTTAAACTTTCCGTAGTTACTATCCTCTTCCTCCTCAAATTTTCCTTTAACCATTTCCTTTACACCCCCCCCCCCTCTCACATCACATTTCGATCGCTCAGTTACCCTCAATACCTTGACCCTACTTTACTTACCCACTAGGTGCTCTCCTTTCTTTCCACCTTATCACTTCTTTCCCCATCCCTCCACACTAGGGTGGTCCAAAAAATGTTTTTTTCGAATTCTTATGCAAAACGCCCGGAAATTTGTTCGAATCCACAGAAAAATGAAAGCATTTTCTTTGTTTTGAAAAAAAATATGCATTATATACTACTCTATATTGATAGTTAGAGGTTAATTCAAATTGTTTAAATAATTTATTATTGTTTTTAACAACTTTTTCTTAGAAAAGGGTTAGAAAGTCAAGGTTTTTTCTGAATTTTTCAACTTATTTTCAACGCTTCAGTTAAAACGATGTAACAATCAATTAAAGTTAACGAAAATAATTGTTTAAACAATTTGTGATTATTCATAACACTATTCTCTTAGAATAATGCTACAAAGTTGCGGTTTTTTCTGAATTTACGACTTTTGTCCACTCTTCACTTGGAGTGGGTGATTACTTAATTTAATTTAGCAAAAATAATTGTTGAAACAAATTATTATTGTTAATACCTATCTTCTCTTGGACAAGTGCTAAGAACTAGTGGTTTTTTTTCTAGACTATCAAGATTTTTATCAACTCCACACTTAGTGAGGTAATAATTAATGCGAGTTAAAAAACATGCTTATTTAAACAATTTATTATTGTTCATGCCCATTTTCTCTTAGATAAGCGCTAGAAAGTTGTGGTTTTTTCTGAAATGTTTAACTTCGCTTTACCTTTTCAGCTGTGATCAAATAATAAATAAACATTAGAGAGAGTCATATCTCAAAAAATGTCTTTCTTTTTTGTGAATATATTTTTCTGAAATGAAACAGAGGTTCGAAATTCGCTTTCAATTTTCTACATGGATCATATTGAATACAACGTTTCATAATAGGAATTCATATAAAATTCCATTTCATTCATATTATACCATTAAAGACATTCAAGGATTTTTACTAATAATTATTTCTTTATTATTACTATGTTGTTTTACACCAAATGTTTTAGGAGAACCAGAAAATTTTAACATAGCTAATCCAATAATTACTTCAATTCACATCTAACCTGAGATGCTGTTTATTTATTATTTATTATTTGTTCACAGCTAAAAAGGAAGAGTGAAGTTAAACATTTCAGAAAAAACCACAACTTTCTAGTACTTATATAAGAGAAAATGGCCATGAACAATAATAAATTGTTCAAATAAGCATGTTCGTGAACTCGCATTGATTATTACCTCACTAAGTGAGAAAAGGATAAAAATCCTAATAAATTAGAAAAAAAAACGCAACTTTTAAGCAATTATTTTTGTTGAATTAAATTAGATATTAACTCCCTTCGAGTGAAAAGTGGGCAAAAAGTATAAAATTTCAGAAAAAACCGCAAGTTTATATCATTAGGCAAAGAAGATATTATAAGCAATGATAATTAATTGTTTAAATAATTTGTTTTTAACACGAATTAATTATCACTTTACTCCAATTGAAAAGTGATAAGAAGTTTGAAATTTCAGGAAAAACCCGCAACTATGTAGTAATAATCTGGAAGAAGATAGCTATAAACAATCAAAATTTGTTTAAAGAATTAGTTTTGCTAAATTAAATAAAATAATTACTCACTTCCAGTAAAAAATGGACAAAAAGTTGTAAATTTGAAGAAAATGCAACTTTGTAGCATTATTCTATGAGAATATTGTTATAAAAACTAACGAATTCTTTGAACGATGATTTTGTTAAATTTAATGGATTATTACCTCGTTTTAAGTAAAAGATTGAAAATAAGTTGAAAAATTCAGGAAAAACCTTGACTTTCTAACCCTTTTCTAAGAGAGAGTTGCTAAAAACAATAATAAATTGTTTAGACATTTTGAATGAACATCTAATTATCAGTACGAAGTAGTATTTCATGTATTTGAAACAATCTGCGTTAAAAAAACGCTAAGGAATCATAATTAGCGCCAAAAACTCGAAAAAAATTTTATGTAGTGTGTTTTTGGACCACCCTACTCGACAACCGTGTTTTCTGTTTTACCTCCTTCAAAACATAACCTCCTATTCCCTGCTCCTCACTTCCTTTTAGTCCGCCCCATCTTCTTCCCTTAGGAAAATACACGGTTGTCGAATAGATACTAGACCACAAGCATGTGGGTTTTTCGCCCGATGCTACAAAACTCCAAAAAAGATATTTCATAAAATTCTCATTCCTATGCAAATTATATTATTTACGACCCCTTTTTCCTTTTATGTCAGATCCTGTTTTCCATTCGCAAAATTTTGAGCTGAATACGTTGGGAGCACGAGATCTGAGTTATTTGAATATGCATAACGAAGCTCTTGCTCTTAAAAGAGGTTAAGTTGGAGCCTTCCTTCTTCATTACGAATCACGTCGACTTTCATTCTTGTTCGCGAATCCAAACTCGAAATCACATTGGATGTGTTCTATCAGGACGGAGCATCGATTTATTGAGCCCGCGGTTGAGAGCTCTGAAGAGATTAAAGTTGCAATTCCAATGCACTGTTTTAATGAAATTCGATTTTCTGTTTACAAACTCTGGAAACAGACAATTTTCATAATTTATTTATTTGTTTTTGCATTCTTCTTTCGCATTTTCCGTACCCTGCACTTCTGATCATTTGCATGTTTGAACACAGTTCTCTCAGGGAGGCTTTAGATTTTTTTGTCATATTTTCGCAAAATTCTGCATTCGTCAAAACTGCCTTCTTCCGCTCTTGATGAACAACACAGTCACACAAGAAAAAATTCTTCTGGTTCTGGAGGTAAGACCATATTTACTGTATGTTTTTCGGGTCGCAGAATCCGATTCAAAAGTCCGATAATCCCTAGCCTGTCAGGGTTCTGACATAACCTCAAGAAACCC
Organism: Neuroterus valhalla; assembly: GCA_011762715.2. Lineage (NCBI taxonomy): Eukaryota > Metazoa > Arthropoda > Insecta > Hymenoptera > Cynipidae > Neuroterus > Neuroterus valhalla. Next base: position 29,107 of record WSXT02186074.1, on the reverse strand, counting down.
TATAGAGAATAATTTTTTTAGTCTGGAGGTTAAGCCATGTTAACTGTATATTTTTTTGGGGCACTGAATTCGAATACGACGTCTGAAAACCCTAGTACATCAGGATTCTGACATAGTTTCGAACACCCTTTAAGAAATATTATTTCAGATCTCAAGGTCAGACTATGTTAACTGTATGTTTTTTTCGGTCGCTGAAACTGAATCCAAGGTCCAAAAACTACCGCAAGTCAGGGTGCTGACATAACCTCGATAAACCTCATTGGATATATTTTTTCGAATCTGGAGGTCAGACCATGTAACTGTACGTTTTTTGCGCCGCTGAACCGAATCCAAGGTCGAACGACCCTAGCATGTCAGGGTTCCGACATCACTATAAGACACGCCATAAGAAATCTTCTTTCAGATCTGGAGGTCAGACCATGTTGTCTGTATGTTTAATAAGTCGCTGAAACCGAATCCGAGGTCCGAAGAACTCCCGCACGTCAGGGTTCTGACATGACCTCGATAAACTTCATTGGGAATATTTTTTCAAATCTGGAGGTCAGACCATGTAACTGTATGTTTTTTGCGTCGCCGAACCGGATCCGAAGTCCAACAACCGTAGCACGTCAGTGTTCCGGCATAACTTCAAGACAACCCTTAGAAAATTTTCTTTCAGATTTGGAGGTCAGACCATGTTTACTGTATGTTTTTCGGGTCGCTGAATTCGATTCCAGAGTCTGATATTCACTAGCCTGCCGCGGTTCTAACAGAACCTCAAAAAAGTCCTATATAGAATAATTCGTTTATTCTGTAGGTCAAAGCGTGTTAACTGTACGTTTTTTTGGTTGCTGATTTCAAACATGACTTCCGAAAACCCTTGCACATCAGGGTTCTGACAGGACTTCGAAGCACCCAATAAGAAATCCTTTTTCAGAATTTAAGGTCAGACTATGTTAACTGTATGTTTTTTGGGTCGCTGAATTCGAACACGACGTCCAAAAACCCCAGCACATCAGGGTTCTGACATAACTTGAAAGTACACCATAAGTCATCCTTTTTCAGATATGAAGGTCATAATATGTTGAATGTATGTTTTTTTGGTCGCTGAACCGAATCCAAGTTCCAAGGACCCCAGCATGTCAGGGTTCTGACACAACTTCAAAACAGCCCATTAGGGATCTTCTTTCAGCTCTGGAGATCGGACTATGTTAACTGTATTCTTATTGAGTCGCGGAAACCAAATCTAAGGTCCGCAAAATCCCAGCACGTCAGGGTTACGAAATAACTCCAGAAAGTCTTATAAGAAATATTCTTTCAGATCTGGAGGTCAGTAAATGTTAACTGTATGTTTTTTTGGTCGCTGAACCGAATCCAAGTTCCAAGGACCCCAGCATGTCAGGGTTCTGACACAACTTCAAAACAGCCCATTAGGGATCTTCTTTCAGCTCTGGAGATCAGACTATGTTAACTGAATTCTTATTGAGTCGCGGAAACCGAATCTAAGGTCCGGAAAATCCCAGCACGTCAGGGTTACGAAATACCTTCAAAAAATCCTATAGGAAATATTTTTTTTAGATCTGAAGGTCAGCACATGTTAACTGTATGTTCTTTGGGTCGCTGAAACTGAATCCAAAGTCCGGTAAACTCTAGCCCGTCAGGGTACTGACACAACTTCAAAACAGCTCATAAGGAATCTTTTTTTTCTGGAGGTCAGATCATGTTAACTGTATTTTTATTGAGTCGCGAAAACCGAATCTAATAACCGCAGAATCCCAACACGTCAGGGTTACAAAAAAACTTCAAAAAATCCTATAAAAAAATATTTTTTTAGATCTGGAGGTCAGCACATGTTAACTGTATGTTTTTTTGGGTCGCTGAAACTGAATCCAAAGTCCAGTAAACCCTAGCCCGTCAGGGTTCTGACAGAACTTCAAAACAACCCACAAGAAATCTTCTTTTTCTGAAGGTCAGACCATGTTAACTTTATTTTTATTGAGTCGCTGAAACTGAGTCCGAAGTTCGATGAACCCTGGCCCGTCAGTGTTCTCACACAACAATAAAACACCCCATTAGATACCTTTATTTTCTAGAGATCAAACCATGTTAATTGTATGTTTTTTGGGTCATTGCAATCGAATACGAGGTCCGGAAAACACTCGCACGTCAGGGTTCCGAAATAATTCCAAAACACCCTATAAGAAATCTTCTTTCAGATTTGGAGGTCAGACCATGTAACTGTATGTTTTTTGGGTCGCTGAATCCGAATCTGAGGTCCGCGAACCCCTAGCACGTCAGGGGTTGGACATGACCTTAAAAAATTCCATAGGGAATATTTTTTTGAATCTGGTGGTCCAATCATGTTAACTGTATGTTTTCTGTGTCGCTAGAACCGAATCTAAAGTCCAATAACTCCTATCACGTCAGGGTTCTGCCTTGAACTCAAAATACATCATAAGAAATATCTTTATGATCTTGAGGCCAAACCATGTTAACTGTTTGTTTTTGTGGTCACCAGATTTGAATCCAAAGTCCGAAATACCCAAGCACGTCAAAGTACTTACATAACCTTAAAACTCCTCATAAACATCTTTTCTTGAACCTTGAGGGCAGACTTTCCATATTGTATGTTTTTAGGGTCACTGAATCCAAATTTCAGGTGCGGAAACCCCAGCACATCCAGATTCTGACAAAATCTCAAAAACCTCGTAAAGGATCTTTTTTGGTTTCAGTGGTCCAATCATAACAACCTACTTATTCAGGTATGCAAATAATCAATACTTTCTCTCAATTTGTTCCCAACAATACAATTACCCAAGAATTTTTTCTGTTACAGGTGAGCCAACTTTCATGAATTTTACTCGGCGTTCTTGTAAGTAAATTTTAGATTGGGAATTGTTATTATAAATCTGCTCTCATTTGGTAGACATCTGTTTCTGGAGGAGATAACGATTTTCTTTAAAAAAAACTGTAATCAATCAGGGGTTGGATTCAGTAAAATGGCGCCCTTAGGTTATTTTACTTTTTTTCCTACCTCCCTTTTTGTTCTATGAAACTCAAATTGTATCGTTCATCCCAAGCAGATAAAAACCAAAATTATAGAATTTATTGAGTATGATGACAATGGTTTGTTGCCCGTCCGCAGTTGGCTCCCTGAAATAATAATTTTTGTTGGAATATTGGTTTATACTCTCTCCCTGTTACGGGGTTTGAGAGTCTCTGCATAACCTTCTCTCTATTCCTTTGCACACCTCACGACTAATTCAGGGGTGAGGGGGACCTACAGTTTACGGTGGGTTCCGAACCACCAAGAGCAACAGCTACTCAATACTTGGAGAACTTAAAGAACTCTAGAGGTACCGAGCTCACGACTCTCCGTGGCCCGCCGAAGCTCTTCCAGAGTGCGAGGCGGGAATCGAACTCACAACCAAACAGTAGCGTGGGTTTGAAGCTCATGCCTTAGCCCCCACGACCAACTGACCACCCGCTAATAATTTTTGTTATTTTATTTATTCATACTGTCTGATAAAACACTCGATTATGTTTTCGTTCAAACAGTAGAATTCAACAACATCGGAAATCAACCCCTAGTTGTACTAACGAAACCATTCCGAAATGTTTTTTACTAGAATAGCTGTAAAGTTTTTCAATTGAAAAACGCCAGACAGATAACCTTCAGAATATTCAGGGTAATAAGCAGCCTGATTAGCAAGTCCTACCCTAGAGGGTCCTTAGGCGAGAGACTTAGGTCCAGAGACATCCATCGGATGCAGTAGCAGTTTACCGCAGTAGTTTTAATCTTCGTTACTGATGGCAAAGCAGGGAGATGCAAAGTTGGGACGAAACAATGTGGGCACAGGAAGTGAGGTAGATGAGGAGGGGTCTTTCTACATGCCAAGCTACTTCGGACGACAGCGAGAGGTACGCTAGGGAAGGGGAAAATCTGAACTACGCGAAAAGAGAAACAAGAAAGCAAGAGATACTGTTTCAAGTGCAAGTGATGGAGAAAACTTTCTGCTCGAGAAGAATAAGAGAGACAGTGAAGCGAGCCCGGGGAAAATGTAGTAGAAAGTCCATTTGAAAGAGCAATAGAGTGTGTCGAACACCTACAAAAATGAAGAAGCAGACGGAAAATAATACACTTGGGTTGTTGATATCGGAAATCAGAGAATGAGATGACTAAAGAGGAGGCGAAAGGTGCGGAGGACGTGCGGGCTAGAGTAGAGAAATGAGAAAAGGTTTTCAGGGAGAAATGGAGAGAATTAGAGAAAGTAATGGTAACAGTAAGAGAGGAGGAAGAGGGTGAGTTGAAAATGATTAGGGAAGACATTTGGGTGTGATAAAGAAGACGGGGAAAGACTCGAGGATTCAAAAGGTGGATCAGATATTGCAGAAAATGGCAGGGTGGAGGAAGAGCAGGGAGGTAGATGGGATTGGGTGGAGAATGTTATTTGAGATCATATCCGTTTCCCGTATTCATGTTTGATGTGATGCTGAGCTAGTGCTGATTGCGTAAATGTTTCAGTTTGACTTTTCTCTCATATTCTTTTATACGTTGGCTCACCGCACTTCCAGTTTCTGTAGTATAAGCTTTGCCATATGAGCAAAGGAGTTTATATATTCCTGAATCACTGAATGTTGCCTTCGTCTCTTAAGGGTTGTTTGGAAGCTGCCCTATATTCGCACGTGATTTGAAAATGGTTTAGATGTTGTGTTTGTTCACAATCCTTACTATTTTTTCTGCGAAACTTCGGAAATAGAGTAGGATGGTGGTTGCTTTTCTCTATCTTCCTTTGGTAAGTTGCAAAGACCGTTAGTCTGTTTTCGAGCCTGCTTCGTGAACAAGGGAGTTGATGACTGGCTGCTTTTTGGATGGATGGTGGTGGGAGGAGGCATGGAGGTATCTCGTTGTCCGATTGGGTTTTTCTGTAAACTTCATGTCCTCATGTGTTAGCAGATTCTTCGTAAAATAGGACGTACAAGAAAGGCAATTTTCCATTACTGGATATTAGAATGTGATCGGATGATGAAATCGAGAAAATTGTGTAGTTCATCTTGTCCATGTTTCCAGATTACAAAAGTATCGTCAATGTATCGGCACCAGAATTCTGGTGGCATCCTCTCACTCATGTTCTTCCCCAATCCTAACACATCCCACATCACAACAGTTGCATTATTGCTCTATTCTTCATATAGCTATCCTTCCACTATTCCCTCGAAATGAGGAATTCAGGTACACAGACTCTCCTTCGTCTGACATCACCTTCTTCTCCTACTCTCACTTTTCGTATTCAACTAACCACTATTTCTTCATAGAGCATTACGGCTCATATTACATATTTCTCTGTAGACTACGCGAGTTGCAAATAAAAACTTGTAATTGAAAGATTAGGAGAATGAGAGCGAAAGGATAATCGTATGGTTTCTTCAGGATGAGATGGTTCGCCGATGAGAACATGTCCTGGCATTAAAATCTGGGGATCTGCAAGGTAGACTGATTAGCATTTTATAGGCATGGAGTTCAGAAAGACTCCTATCAGAGTAGGTGAAGTTTGTAGTATAGGTTGACCACTCTGTCACGGCGTGAATCTAATATCCATGGATCGCTGAGGAAAGCTGTTTATGGGCTCAGTTACAAGCTGTATGTGGATTGCATTCGTGCTGGGACGGACAGGGAGAGCTATAACCCTCCGCTTTGGTTTGGTTGCGTATGTTGCCTCTCTTGATGTAGACTGGACTGGCGTAATCATTTCTTGTGTTGCAGAAAGGTCAACATTCCTTTGTCGTGTCAACTGGAAGACTGTCCATCTGAAGAGTCATAAAATAGGTTTAGCTCGAGAGCATCTCATACACTGGTGAATGACGTTTATGGTCAATTTGAATCCCTGCGGTAACACTGAATACAAAGCAGTCTTTCCTGTTTAAAAGCCAGTATCGCCATGCTTTCACTCTCTCTCCCATTCTGAAACGTAACACTCTATACCACTTACTCTCCTTTTTCGACTCTATCAGGTGGTTTGTCTGTCTGACCCATTTGACCATCTTATACCACCTGTTGGACTGTGACTCCATAATTCTTCTACCTCTTTCCTCTCCATGTCTCACCAACATCTCAAATTCTATTTAATAACAGTCTAGATTCTGTCCCTGAAACCAACATTCTTTCCTCATTCGCTGTCTCTCTCCTTCCCATTTTGAGTTTTCCGTCTTGCCTCTCTTTTCTCTAGACCTGAACTCCTTCATGCACGCTTGTGCGATTTTGCTGCCCTCTTCAGCCTTTCTACAAACTTCCAGGCTCTCTTCACTTGCCGCACTACCATTTTCTCTCTACCCAGTTCTTCTCTCAAAATATAACCTGGACAACTCCAGCACACCACCATAATCTACCTCAGGAACTCTTTATGAAAACTCTCCACTCTCTTTTGCTCCATCGTTCCCCATGTTTCTACCTCATAGAACACAAATGTCCATGCTAGCACATCAAGCATCCATGTTTTCATCCTTCAATCATCCATAAACCTTCTCTTCTTAATGCGCCAAACTTGCCCCATTATGCTACTCGCACACTCCATCCTTTTTCTAACTTGCAGCTCGTTGCTCCCTCTGCTTTAAACCAGAACTCTTAGTGACAGAATTCCTCAACTAGTTCAATCTTTACTCCGTTGAAATTCCACTTGTACTCAATTTTCTTCTTTGTATTTCCAAAGCGCATGCTTTTGATCGTACTAAGATTTAGCAATAAATTCTTTCCTTTTACGTATTCACCAAACCCTATAAAGATCAAATTCAATCCTCTATCACCCTCTGCTAATAGTACCTCATCATCCGCACATACTAAAGAGTGAAGCTTACTGCTAGCTAAGATCGTACCTCCTTTTAATTTTTTCTTGATCTTTTCTTTCAAATCTACTTTCCTTTCTTTCATTGCCTACCACAACACCCCCCTCCCTATTCACTGAGTCGAATGGTGCTATGAAATCCACAAACACGGCCACAAGTTTCCCTTTTTCCACTCCGAGTTCCTATTTACTAGGTAGTTGAGTACGTAAATGTTACCAGTTGTTCCGATTCCTTTCCCAAAACTCGTCTGGTTGGGTGGGACACTTCCTTTCTTTGCTACCTGACTCTCTATCCTGTTCCTGAGCACTTTCGCATGGATCTTATACCCTACCTCTACAACCCTCCGTATTTTTACCCTCTCCCTCTTTAACAGCGGAAACACTAATCTTGTCCTCCATTCTTCAGGTTATCCTTCCCCTCTCCGTTGTTTGTTACGAGTTTCCCACATCCATCCTCTTATTAATCCCCCCCCCCCATATTAGAGAGCTACATTCTCCATGCCGTCATCTCCTGTCGCTTCATCTCTTTTCAGCCTTTCGATTTCCTCGTTTACTTTACTCCATCTTATATCGTTCCTAATTCCCTCCTCTCTTTCCTCTATTACCTCCTTCTCTTCTTTTCTAGCCTTTCTTTTCTCCGTCTTAGCAGTCCTTTGAAGTACTCTCATTTTTATATCTTCAGTCACTCCCTTCCTTCTTTCTCTTTCCCTATTCATCGCCTCCCATAATTTCCCTTCCTTCACCGGTTTCTCCACTTCTTCTTTACATCTTTCCTTTTCCTTCTGCTTTTTCTCGTTTACTATTCCCTCACATTCTTGCTTCCTCCTGTTGTAGTCCCTTTTGCTTATCTCTCCTTTTCTCCATTCTCTAACACTCTCCTTCATTTTCTCTTTACCTTCCTTACATTCCTCATCCCACCATCCTATTTTTCCTATGCCTCCCTCTTCTTCTGATATCACAGCCTCGTTTACCTTATCAATCACCCTCACCATTCTTTCTATTATATCGTCTAACTCTTACTATTCTTTACGTTTTAGACTCTCATTCTCTATTATTCCTCCAAATTCCTTCAACTTTTCTCTCCTCCAGTGCCCAATGCTTACCTTTCTTACTTTTTCTCCTCCCTTCTTACCCCTGGAAGGTTTATGGCCTCCTTTCAATTTAGCTATTACCCACTCCCTCTCCTACCATAGGCTTCCTCACCCATTCTTCTTCTAGAAAATGGTCTATTACAGTTTCTCCTTTCCCTGTGAATGCTTTTTCAGTATCCTCTTTTTCCTTTGTATTCCTATTACAAATGCATCTTCCTGCTTCTCATATCAAGCTCAGAAGTATCCTACTTTCTCGATCCATTTTCCGATGTTTCGATTTCTTCATGGAAACCTCTTCCTCTTCATCCCATACCCCTCTTTCCTGATTTCCAGTCCACGCATTTAGGCCCCCCTTCAATCAATAACAGCCTCTCTCCTTTTTCTTCTATCCCCCTTTTCATAACTTTCCAACCTTCCTCTTCCCCTCATCTCTTGTAAACGTATACTACCGTTAATTTTTTGCCTCCCCACTTTGAATCTTCTCATCATTACTCCATCCTTTGCTTTTTCCCTCTTCCTCTGCTCCCTGATCCATCACAAGATTCTTTCTTACCCCTGATCTCATGCCATCCATCCGTCTCCCTTTCTTGCTTCATATATAACATATCTCTTGGTGCCTTTCTCTCTATTTCCTTCTAGTCTTCCTCGTCCACCCATGTCTCACTCATATAGGTAACCACGTGGTAGGAGGCTTGAATATCTCAGCCTTTTCGCAATGATAACACAGGCCCACAAAAAAAAGTGGTCTGTACTTTGTACCTGACCAGTGTATCCCTATGTATTTTGAGCCGCTCAATCCTAACTAGTTTATTGTTTGTTTTCTTATTAAAGGTAACGATTTATTCTATCTAAACACAGAGAATGAAAATTATTCGGAACCTCTTCGGAGGTGACGTTTGATCAACAAGAATCTGGTTTTCTGAAATATTCTCTTAGGAAGTTGATATACTCTATTATGTAACACAGTTTGTTTAATGATGTTTGTATTTTTATAAAGCAGAAATCCTTGAGTCAAAATCCTTTATCATTTACCACGTTGTAATAAAAGTTTATTTAGTCATCGGAGTGATATCCACTTCTTAGGCTTCTATGCAGCCCGTAAAAACCAAAAATAACAATGAGATAACAGAAGTATCTCATACGGAATTGAAATCTAAGAAAATATAGTAAAACACTATACTGGATTTTCTCTTTCAGAAGAGGAAAATATTATCGAAAATAATAATTTACTCGACCTATTAATTATAATAATACATAAAATTACTATTTGATCTGCAGCATAATTTGAAGTTGAATCAAGGTCACCTAGGTGGTAGTTTATCATTGACTGTTCTTATAGCTGTTTGACTTGGGGTACTCTGGAATAGTTATTGTATCATTCCAGCGTTGAAAAACTGAAGCTGGATTTTTTAAAGGAAATCTATAAGACTGTTTTTGAAATGGAAATTTTTCTGTCTGTTCTTCGTAAAGAAATTTGGAATCCTTCCCTCAGGAAGACCAGGAGTACATTTGAGATGTTTGTTAACGATGACCTGAAATAAAAAATCTTACCCAGAGTTTTTCTGAGGCTGATATGAGTATTTATTTTCAATTGAAAGATCTCATGGTGGTGTAACTTGGAGAAATTTTGTGACTATCCAGATGCACGTGATGAGGGTTTGTTTTTTGAGGGCTTTATCTCGTCACAGTAGTTTTTGGGATATGGTTTGAGTTTACTAAAGGTCATTAGAATCAATCTATCTACTCTTGCTAATTGAAGCATTGAACTATCCACCCCAGCAGTTATCCCAACGTTGAGGGGTTCTTTACAGAACATGTATCTCGTAGCCGCTGTGAGCGTAGTCGTGGAGGCTCTGGTCATCTCCGTAAACGATCTTTTCTTGATTCCCAGGGCAGCATATTAGAGCCAAGCAGTCATCTCAGTCCCCGGACCTCATGTCCGACCAAAAGCCCTCTGGTGCATTGAAATTGGCGTGGCGAATCTTCCGCATTGCAATTCTATATCCTAAGATCATCAGCCTTCCGCCACAAAATGCAGGAGCGCGGACCTTCAGAAATTTTTTTCTAGGCGTAAAAATGACCAAACGCACCTTGTCCAGATTCACTGAGAGCCCTGAGATATCGCATTAGAGCTCTATGATACGAAGTGCTGACCTTAGTTCCACCAGCTTACAGGCAGATGACTTCTATAGGGTTGTACTTGAACAACCTGCTACATACGAGGAGCTAAGACCACTTCGTCCCTGATAGTCCTCGGACCAGCCTCTCTCGACTCTCTGCAATAGGGGATGTCAGACTAATCGGCTCGGAATCTTCAGCAGCAGTATAACCCTCCTTCCTAGTCTTGGGAACGAAGACTACCCTTATTTGCTTTGGTGCTAATAGCACGTGTTTGAGAGCAATGCTTACCATGTATAGTTTGGTAAGTAGGAGAACGACAGAATACTTGCCCTCTTGTTAAAGCTGTGTGATCGCCATAGGCCCTTGGTGATTTGAAGGAACAAAAAAAGCTGGTGGCCCATTCAACCTTCCTGATATCTATGACCTTCGAGTGGAATGCCAGTCAGCCTTTTCTCTTTGGCCCTCAGCTTGGCTTCCTCTTGGTAGGTTTGCATTTTCTGAAAACCTGTAAAGTGGACTTCTATCAGGTGGATGAGTGATCTTCCTTCCTTCGGCGAACTTCTCATTTTCGAGCCTTATCAGAGCGAAGGTCAGCCTTCAGATCTTTGAACAGGATTTACTGGAGTCTTGCCATCTCTGGAATGCTTCTAGTATCCTAACAGAAATAACTACGGTCCTCCTGCATGTGGATCCCTGTTCCCTCCGTATTAATTTCGGGTCATTCTGCAATAGTTATCTCATGATGTGATCAGAGCACCCCGCATGATCTCCGCGGTGTGCTCTAGCTTATCCGTGGTGCGGTAGTTTGTGAGGAATTTTGCGAGCCCATCTCTGGATTCCTGCTTGTATGATTCTGTAATTGTATTCATGTTATTTATGAAATTCGAAATCCACCGTTTCCATAGGGACCACCTGAAACGAGATAAATTTGTGGTCCAGAAGAGACTCCTCATCGAAGACTCTCCAGCTTACTTTCTTACCTTCCGGTTTCCGAAGAATGGAAACAGATCGGGAACTCGGCTCTTGTTTTTGTTCTGCGTCACAACTCAACAGGAGAAGATTCAGATTCTCTCGACATTTCCTAATAAGACCCTTAAGCAGGAGACTGCGCACTTGCCTCTTAGCCTCCTCCTGATAGCGGTGAGATACCTAAGGCAGAATTTTGTCATCGGATTGCATCCATAACCATGACGGCTATGCATGCCCTCGGTGCTTTTCCTGGTTACCTCTCAAATAAAGATTCACACCCTCCCGAACTTTTGAACTTCTGTTCCAACCAAGGTTTCCGGGCAAGGGCTTTGCATGTCAGCATCACTGACGTAAGCCTGGTTATAACTTTGAGCCTGAACAATAGTGTCTCTTCTACTCTTAGTTACTCGGCCAGATGTCTGGAGACTTTTCCACAATGACCTTCGGCCTGAGGAGGACGTCGTTAAGTCTGAAGACGCGCCCGTCACAGAATAACGTGACCATCTCTTTGCTTCCTGCTCCAGCTTGTGCAACTTATAGAAGCACAGGCTCACTGGTGGGTTCGCGTACTTTAAGCGGATTCGAAAGCGAAAAAGAGCAATGCAAGGAGAAAGACATGAAACTAGCAGATAATAATTTTTCAGGGTTGAAAAAAACAAGGACGTGGGATTCTGAGGGTAGGATGTGCAAAAGTAGATTGCGATGTTGATGTGAAAAAGGTCAGTAGATGAGGAGGAGTAGAAATTCATGACAAAAATAATCATCAGGAGCATTGTAGCATGCGGAAGGAAGAAAACGGCGTAAGGGACATGTGAGAATACGAAAAGTATATCAAAATTGTGAAAGGAATCATATAAGAGAAGAAGATTTTGACTGCTGTGTGTGTGCATAAGAGAATGGGAGAAGAAGAAGGGTACCAAGAATAAAGGAATGAACAGAGGAAAGAGAAGAGGGGCTGGTGTTGATAGAGGGTAAATAGAATGCATAAATTGTGGAACAAGGGATAAATGTAGGAGAAGAAGGGAAAGAAATCCTCATAAGATATTCGGAACGTATAGGAACGGACGGATGGTTTATTCGATGGTATTTATCTGATGGTAAGGATAGGATTAGCATTTTAAGTGAAAAGAGGGGGAAGGCGGAGATCAGTTGCATAAAAAAAGATAAGAAAGCTGTAAGGTAAGGAACAAAATAGAGCTTGGTGAACAGAGAGAGACAGGAAGAGAGAGAGAGAGAGTTGATGGGGAAATCATGCAGCTCATAACAAATAAGCAACAGGTTAAGATGGTTTTGAGGACGAAGTACTACAACAGGTAAAAGAAAAAGGTGGTATACCACCTTTCAGAGAATGGACGAAGGTCAATTATGAGTTGGCTAAGATAATGTGTTTTAGGAATAGAAGATGTAGGCTAGAGCAGAGGTGTTCAACTCGTAAGCAACGGTGTAAAAAACTGTCACTCGTCAATCCCCTCTATTACCATCTAGGATGCGTTCATGTGGTGATCGCGATGTGGGAAAGGGTCCTCGGCGGCCGGGCTGTGCGAACAGTGCGCGCAAGTAGGCGTGGTCAGGCATAGTCAGACGAAGCCCGTAGCGGAACGATGAGAGAATTCTCGATGAAGCGCTCGGAGCAGGGGAAGAAAGGAGAAGCGCGCCAACCTCGCGTTGGACACGTCTGGAATAGAGCATAGATGAAAATTAAAAACAGTGTCTCATAGTTGGTAAGAGAGTTTAACATCTTTAGTTTTCGGCTCGAAGCATGAAAAGGGGCAAAAACCTTATCATAGAGAAAGGGTATGAAGGAGGGAAAGTAAATAAACTTTTTTATTGATCGAACGCATATATTTCTTAGTTTGATCATATGCATTGACACATTAACTTCGTGAGTTAATCGCTCTTCCTCAGTCGCATACACTCTCAATCAGAAGAGCAAAGATGAAGCATGGTTAGAATCAGGATGTCAATTGATGGGGTGATGATACGGCAATAGTCCAGCGTATTCTGGGGACAGTAGAATAAAAGCATTGCCATGCACAACAATCTCTTCGCGATCACCACCAAATATTGGACGAAGTCTTCCATTTACATTGAGTGCAATTACGAAACCTTGAGATTCAACTTTGCGTTCGTCACGAAACTTCTCATCTTGCGACACGTCTATCAATGGGCCATTAAAATATTTTTGGTAGTAACAAATTTGGTAAACATTGTGGTTACGAGCTCTCCTGAGATCTTCAGCCATCTCAGCTGACATTAGTGGTGATGGTAAATGCGAAGGATGGTCACTATTGGTATTGACCGGGCGAAAATAGGGAAATAACCAAGTTTCTTCTGGTTCCAGTAGAACGTTACGTGGGCCACGCATCACAGTCAGATGACGGGTCTGATCAAATATTGGGTGGAGTATGTTATTTATGTTTAATCCAACAGTGAAACCATGCATGTCAACTTCGCGTTTAGCAGTGAATTGCAAATTGTCGCTCACGTTTGTCAGTGGACCATTGAAATATTCTTGATAGAAACAAATACCCCCTAATAATTCGGAATTGGATAGACCAAGACGAGTGAGTACTGTTGATAATTGTGAATTTCGTGGTGGATTGGGCGGTAAGACTGATTCTGTAAAAAGAACATACATTAAGTTAATATCTATAATTTCTTACATTGTCATAAGCAACAGAAATTCTACTGTAAGAAATTAATGTTCCAGTAAAGGAAGCAAGTCACCAACACAAAACAAGTAATTCTGAACCATGCTGTTGCATCAGCAGCCAAAAAAGTCTATTTTTGAACAAAATTAGAAAATAATGCTTCTGCTCAATCTAAGATATCCTTTACTAGAGGTGCTTTGAAAAATAACTCATGAGCAATGGAAATGTCAGAAGTAAAACTTCCATGGGCTCATTGTGAACTGGCAATGTGGTGACGCTCCCAGCAAAAAGGATGTTGTTTCAAACGTTATGTTCTGGTTAATTAGCATTACGTGCAGCCGGTGTGAACATTATGGAAATGTTTTGATGCACATCTTTCTCAAAAATATACATATTTATATAATTATGTTCACCAGCAAAATGCAGCAGCGCCACAAATTTGAAGAAAAGAATACCGAGCATGGCCTTCATCGTGTCCAAATACAAAAAACTGATGTTCGAATAATTTCCTCAGCACACTGGTACTATGATAAGCAATCTACAAAAGGTTTCAGTTTATATACAAGCCGCTGCCTCATGTGATCTGATTATAAATCATTTGACAAACATGCGTCACACGCCCTAGGAGCATGAACACAGAGGCTACTTATCGAATGTGTACAATATTGTTTCTGTGTAATTTAGATGAGAAGATAAAATTATGTGTGTTACGCTATAGTTACAAACCTAATCAGAAGTATTCTTCAGAAATATCATTTCTTATAAAAGGTTAAAATAACAAGTATTTGGGATTCTATGGGTAAGGTGTGCAAAAGTGAGATGTGAAAAAAATGGAAATTGGTTGGGAGAGGGTGCATGAGAGAGAGGGGGGGGGGCAGGGCACGCTGCTAGAAAACCTCAAAAGAGTGCCTGATGAGTTTAAGGAGGACAGATCAAAAGAAGGTGGATAGGGAGTAGGAGAGTCTAGTAAAATATCAAATAAAAGGTAGTAAAGACATGAATCAAAGTGGAATAGAAAATAGTGAAAGAGAAAATGGAGGAAGAGGAACTCACAGAAGGAAAGAGATCTAACAAGAAGATTTTGAGTGGAAAAAGAGGAAAGGAGAAGATAAGTTTATTCAAAGACGATAAGTAAGGTACTAATTATCCCCTCGACCAGCCAAGGTACTGGATCCCCCAGGGGGATGAAAGGACACTAAGATTAGTAAACAGATAATGGCAACAACAGGTCTACAGGTTGACGCATACCCTCGATATGGGCTGGAGTATGTGCCCCCCCCCCTGAGAAGGTTATGATGAGTCAGCTTCCATGGATTCTGAAACAGGAATTGGCAGTCTTCAAGAAAACATAAGGAATTTGACCATCTGACCTCGGATGTACCTGAACTTCTGGAGCCAGAGGCCACTTGGTAGGAGAAATCTTCTCCTGCAAAATCAAAACGAGATTCCCGATCTTGATAAGAGCGTCCACCTCCTACCATTTGGCACAAGCTTGTAGCAAGGGCTGCCAGCGCTCTCTGGGTGTCAGCCTTGCATCTAATAATGAAGGCTCTGGTATCGAATAAATTGGCAAGTCGATAAGAAAGTGTGCGGGAATCAGCGCTACTAAATAGTTGGGATCGTCCGTTAGGCTTGCAACACACTATGCGCTTCCACCGGTCTGGTTTGAACGTATGGTGACGACGAATTATTTCAAATATTGACAAATTATTGGAGTAATTTATTAAAAGAATTGACAGACATTCTGTAAGTAGAAAATACTGATCTCATTCCACTTTAAATTTGCGTAAAATTTCCGATATGTTTGGATACGATCTTCACGACCACTTATGTCCTTAACGAGCCCCTAATTATGGTATGGAACTGGGATTAATTTCAGCAATGGCAAAGTTGCACACAAATTTGCTATTACCTAGCACAGGAAAAACAGAAGATACGAAGTGATTGAGGTAGAACTTCTCAAGTAATTTGAGCATGCAAGGAGGCAGAGATCAGCAAGGTTAGAATAGGAAATCAGCGATCCTTCATTGTCCTGTTGCTGAGTTAGATCTCTTTTGTATGCAGAGTTAAAACCAGGGAGTTTTTACTCGCATGACGATTTCTTTTTTTACTTTTCTATGAGATGGATTTCGGATATGAGTTGAAGCAGTCTAGGTTATATTCTGGATGAGTAAATGTGACAAGAGGAGATGATGATGGAACTGATAAGATCCTGATATTCTGTAGGAAAACTGAGAGGGCGCGATGGGAGCAAGATTGCACGAGCGTGTGTCAGGGAGATAATGGTCAATGAAAGAAGGGGTCACGTGAGACATCCAAATTGAGAGGAAAAGAGAGACGAGAGGAGATTGGCTCAAATAATGTTACATTGGTGTAGAGAGTAACAGATAACTGTAAAAAATGGCGAGGTAGAGATAAATAAGATGGATATAATTTCAGAATCAAGGTATAACAGCTAGAATGGAATGGTGAAGAATAAGAATAAATCGGAATCGCCAAGGAAATTCAAAAAGGGGATTCGAAGGAATAGAGTGTTAGGTTCAGGATTGGAGAGGGGAGCTGTGAGCATGTATGTATAAGATGAATGAAGAGAATAATTATGTGAAGGTATGAAGGTATGAGCTATGGCGGGAGTGCTTACCGGGGGGTTAAAGGGGAGAAGGTCGTTGAGAAGATGGGGAAACACAATGAGCAGTACAACTTTAAAATAAGCCAATTTATTCTGCACTTACATAGGACGGTCGGAAGCGTTTTCGCGAGAGGTCAGTTGCCCCGAAGTGGCGAAGAGAGAGATCCTCGAGTGAGCCTCTTCCTGGAGGCAGCGGGAAGGCGGCTCTCGGAGAGCGATTCGAAACGGCGATGTCGAAGCAGAGTCGAAAACGGCGGCGCCGGGTGGTAATCTTAAACAGAAGAGCGGAATGACAAAACCAACAACACTGTAAAAGGATAGGCAAACGAGCCAAGACTGAGGCGGCAAGCAACGGTCCAACGCTTGATGACTCGGGACCCCTCGGACGACTCTGCCTGGCCTCGGACACGACCCAACAACCGCTTTATGCAGGGCCGTGCCGAGTTACCGTCCTTACGTAACATTTCTGTTACAGAGCATGGATCGATCTTACAACTGCAGTTAATTTCGATGGCCTATCTAAGCAGATTGTAATCATCCTATCAGCCGCATCATCTTCTATGAGTTTCTCAGCGCAACGGAGGAAAGCCAGGACTATCGCCTGATAAACCGTGGTATGTCGTCCAAGCAAGACTCTCATCCTCCTCCTAACTGCACTTTCATATATTACTGCTTCGCATCCTTCCCTCCCCCTACCTTTTTCCAGTTTGCCCCTGAAGAGTTTGCCACGTACTGAGGATTAGCAGCTTAGTGATGTCACTTGGTAGCTTAGTATGTTGGGTCTTCCGAACCTTTCTATCAGCTCTGGCTAATTTGTGCATTCTCGGATCCGCTTAGTAAGTTATCACAACGTGCGTGGGTTCTTCAGAGAGGATGTATCTCATCGTCACTGAGGGCGTAATCCTGAGTGCCGTGATCACCCTCCTAAACACTATCGGCTTGGCTTACAGGACAGCAGAGTTGATCGAAGCGGTCATCTTAGGCCTAGAGCCTTATGTCGGAACGAAAGCTCTTCTGCGCATCCATAATGTCATGACGAATCTTCTGTATTGCATTTTTAGATGCCAAACTAGTAACTCCTAGATTTGACAGGAGCTCCGAGCTATCGCACTCGAGCTCTTCGATACCATCGCCTACAATTATCACAGGCGGCGTGACGAAACCATCCGTTTTTATCATCATCGCAGCGCGACTCACCTAATTGGACCCTCAGCCCACTCACTTCTGGAACGCCTTTTCTGCAGCGTACTCCCTTTACTACTTTCTGGCTGGCTTAGTACGCCACACTTCGACGTCTGTTGGCAGACGAATTCTGGAGGACTGTTGCTGAAATCGCCTTCTAAATCTGAGAAGGCTCTTACAGCACAGTTAGAGGTTCAGATTCGATAAGGGTTTACCGCTCGAGCTCGCGAAAAGGTAGATTCATAGATAAAAATAAAAAAAATGTTTGGGTGGTGAGCCTCTAATTGCATCCGGACCTCGAATTCCCCCTCAACTACTCAACTTGCTGCTTCAATATCGTCACAAAAGCATGGAGAGAAGTTTTAATATAGCAGCTTGCCTGGAAGACATGCCCTTTTACAGTGGGGAATCCAAGAGCACTTTTTCCGTTTCAAATCTCTGTTTCGGAGTGTATCTTTGGAGTCTTCCCTTTTCCAGACCGTGGGCCGAGCGAGAGAAGGGCTTAAAGATGTTTTTATTCTATTTGTAGCCACTTGTGGGAAGCTCCGGCTGCTGTTCAAAAGCTGCGCTGCGTGGGCCTTCTTTAAATTGGCTTCGAAATAGTTCTATTTCTTAACGAAGAGTCCAGATATTCCTATTTCCATCGCTCCTGAAGGAACAACCTCTGTTGGAACGTTGGCCCTTGAGGTGAGTTTGATGAATACCTCAGAAAAGAGCCTTCTATGATGCACTTCGTACCTAGCTGTGTTTCTCACGATTGGGGAAATCACGCCAGAGTGTTTGCAAATTCGTTAACCCAAGTGCCTTTCAGCCCTTGAAACGGTGATCACATCTCACTTTGCTTTCACCTAATAGAAGCATCAGATCTCATTACTGGTCACGCTTACAAGAGTCCTGTAGTTGAGCAGCTCTACCTCGTGATGCGGTCCTCCGAGTAAGTCTTTTTCTACTCTCCCCTCCGATAAGACCTTGAAACCTTTTACCAAATACAAGGTATTGTGATCTCTGAAGAGACTAGTTAAGCCAATAGTTTATAGTTGGCAGAACGTTTTAGTCAAAAAATGTGGAATCAGGTATTAGGTATTAACACTGAGCGTTCTTTCTCAAATGACCGCTCCAATAAGTCTTGTTACAAGTTGTTACATCAAAAATAAATGAGAAGAAATGAAGACACTGTACTTCAAAATGAGCTATCAAAAGTCTCAACAGCAATCGTACAAGTCAAATAATGATCAAGTGATTGCGAAAAAAGCTCTTATCCACAACATTTTCGCACTTATTTAGCCGTAACTTTTGTTCCAATCGAGATTTTAGCAAAGATAAAAGTGAAAAATGTTCATAATGAAATTGACAATCAATCCTATTGATCGAAAATTCCATAAATGTTACAGACGATAGGATATATCGATTTGCACAATTAAATTGGTAATAACAAAAAAACTGACGCGTTTTAGGCCGGGGGACCTCAAAAAATCGAGTTTCCGCACCAAAAAACATAAAAATAAACAAAGTCTCCGACTGGACATAGAAGTGCATACGGCGACCCCTCTCCAGCGCCCGGACTAAAAGGGGTCCTCGGCGGCCGGGCTGTTTGAACAGTGCGCGCAAGGAGGCGTGGTCAGGCGTAGTCAGACGAAACCCATAGCGGAACGAGGAGAGAATTCTCGATGAAGGGCTCAGAGGAGGGGAAGAAAGGAGAAACGCGCCAATCTTGCGTTTGACACATCTGGACTAGAGTATGGATGAAAATTAAAAATTGTGTCTTATACTTGGTGAGAGAGTTTCATATCTTTGGTTTTCGGTTCGAAGCACGGAAAGGGGCAACAACCTCATCATAGAGTAAGGATATGGAAGAGGAAAAGTAAATAAACTTTTTTAATGATTGAAACCATATATTCTTTAGTTCAATCATATACATTGACACATCAATTCCATGAGTTGATTACTCTTCCTAAATTGCATTAATCCTCGATAAGAACAGCAAGGATGAAGCACGATTAGAATCAGGATGTCAATTGATGGGGTAATGATACAGCAAAAGCCCAGCGTATTCTAAGGGCAGTAGAAAGTTGGTATTCTCACGAATAGCAATCATTTTGCGATCACTACCAAATATCGGACGAAGTCTTCCACGTTGTTTGAGTCCAATTGCGAAACCTCGACTCTCAACTTCGCTTTCTTCACGAAACTTATCATCTTGCGACACTTCTACCAATAGGCCATTATAATATTTTTGGTAATAACAAATTTGGTGAGTATAGTGACTAGGAAGTCTTCTTAGATCTCCAGCCATTTAAGCTGACATTAGTGGAAATGGTAAATGCGAAGGATGGTAACTATTGGTATTGATCGGGCGGAAATAGGGAAATATCCAAGTGTCGTCTGGTTCAAGTAGAACGTTACACGGTCCACGCATTACAGTCGGATGAGGAATCTCATCAAATATTGGAAGGAGTATGTTGTTTATATTTAATCCAACAGTGAAACCATGCCTCTCAACTTCGCGTGTAGCAGTAAATTGCAGATTGTTGGTCACGTTTATCAGTGGACCATTGAAATGTTGTTGATAAAAACAAATAGCCCCTAATAATTCGGAAGTGATAGACGAAGACGAGTGAGTGCTGCTGATAATTGTGAATTTCGTGGTGAATTGGGCGGTGAAACTGATTCTGTAAGAAGAAACATACATCAATTTAATATCTATAATTCCTGACAACAGCAAAAAAGGTCCATTTCTACGTCAAAATAGATATTTCTCAAAAGAACACTTGAAACCTTACCAAACATGAAAAATCTTTCAACATTATAGTTTACCTTTCAACATTATGCTTCAACCATCAATCTATATTCTGGATTTTTTACCAAATATCTGAATTCTTAACCTACACAGACGAATTCGCAAGCAAGAAGAGTAATTTTCTTCCAAGAGGCAAAAAGTGAATATACAGTAGATTCTGCGCCAGTTGCGGTTTCCGGGGCTGTCACAGAAGCGAACGGGAAGTGTCAGATTTCCCCCACTCGTCCCTACTCCCACGCAACGTGTAAGTCCGTGTTCAATACACACACGCGGTGCGTCGAGCGTGCGCCGCGTGCCCAGCAGGAGTGGGGACGGGCGAAAGGAGGAGAAATGTGAGAACGGGAAGAGTCGCGGCGTTAACTGTCGCAGAGTCTACTGTAATAATATTTCCGCTTGAAATGAGTGTTTTCTGTCAAAAAGATCAATATGCACATGAATAGCTAAATTTTTCTTCAAAAAGTTGGATAGTTGAACATAGCAATGAATTTTCCAATAGAAAAGTTCAAGCATGGATTGAGAATATCAATGTTGGAGCGAACACGGAAGTTACATTTACAGTTTCAAAAAATAATTTTCAAACGACAAATCATGGATAATCACGAGGTGCATCGATTTTTATTTCAGATTTCAAACAAAGTACCTGAAGTTTAAATCGGAAAAGACCGGATTTTTAACAAGAGAGATGAATTTCCTATCAAAAAAATGAAATCAACATAACTCAGTCATTTTTACAAAAAACTTCATACCAGATATATAAATTTTCAATTCAATCAGCTGATTTCAAAAACAGTAGTCAAATTTTTGGCAAAAAGTGGACTATCTAAGAACGAACCGATTGAGAATTTTCTCATGAACTGAAAATGTAACTATTTGTTCTCCGGTTCAGTACTGATGTTTTTTATGGATACTTGTTCTTTTCTTATAACTAAATAATCTATTTGTTCCGGAAATCTGACTACTTGGTTGGAATTCAACGTTTTCGTTGAAAATTCATCTATTTTCGTGGAAAATCAAATTTTTTAGTCAAGAATCGAACTATTCATGAGGATGTTTTTGAACTTTTCGAACCTTCCAAATTACCATAAATTACCAAAAACTTCGAAATCGATTACAATTCCAATCTAATGCAAGCATCAAATGCAAGGAAAAGAGTGCGAATCTCGAGGCTCGATCGAAAAGAGTGCTTCTGCTAAAATCTGAGATTGATATTCTTTACCAGAGGTATGTTGAAAATGATTCATCAGTAATAGAAATTCCAAAAGTTAAACTTTTATGGGCTTGTTGTGAACTGGCGAAGTGGTGACGCTTCCACTAAAACGATGACGTTTTAGGAGTCGTGTTTCGTTTTATAAGCAGCACGTTTAGCCGGTGTGGACGTTATGGAAATGTTTTGCTGCATATTTTTCTAAACTTCTCTGAATTTATAGAACCAATGAATAAAAAATATACAACTTTATATAATGATATTCACCAGCAGAATGCAGTACCGCCACAAATTCGAAGAAAAGAATCCCGAGCATGGCCTTCATCGTATTCAAAAAGGAGAAACTGATATTCGAATAATTTCCTTAACGCAATAATATTATAATAAGCAATCTACGAAATGTTTCACTTTACATACAAGTTGCTGCCTCATGTGATCTGATTATTTTTTATTTGACAAACGTGCCTTACATGCTCTAGAAGCATAAACACAGAGGCTTCTTATCGAATGTGTACATTGTATATGTGTGACTTAGATGAGAAGATAATATTATTTAGGTCACGCCATTATTACGAAGGAAATAACAAGTGTTCTCGAGGAATATTATTTCTTATAAAAGGAATCCTGTTGAACAGATAAGAAATTTCAAATTGTGATGTTCAACAACTCTAATGAACCGATCCCAAAACTTTCAACAAGATAAATCGGAAGTGCCAGCATGACAGCAGTCAAATGTTTTGGGTCAAAAACATCCACTCAAGTCCCTTTCAAAAAACACTATGCTTTTATCTCCACTCCACCATGATATGTGAAAACTCCTCAAATTCGCAGCCACTTGTTTGTCTAAAACCATTCCAAACAACCTTCATCTGAAACAGTCATGACATTTTCGGATCTAACATGATGACTCAGGTCACATCCAAGAAATTCCAGGCTCTGTTTGGAACCACACAATAATCTTCGTCTACTCACAAAAACTAGCCCTGTCCATCTGAAAAAAGTGTAAAAACTGGGTCATGACAAACAAATATAACATCTCCGAGTTGGAAACAACTTCCTGTCCTAACAGATTCCAGCCCCTCTTCCAGATCTTTCTCTCTTTTTTGCTCTTCCCTTCTGCACACTGATCCTAACTCCTCTCCCATATCTACATACTACTCTCTCGAATCCTCCAATTTTCGGCATGAAAGCAGCTTTTCAGAATTTTTCAGGGTTGAAAAAAACAAGGTATTGGGATGATAAGGGTAAGGTGAAGGAGTAGAAACTTATGAAAAAAAAAATTATCAGAAGGATGAGTGTGAAAGATGCAATCAGCAAGGGTAGATAGTGTGAGAGAGCGGGCAATGGGTGGCATGGTAGAGAGCATGCGGAAGATAGGGAATGTAGTTAGAGCCAGGTGAGAATACGGAAGGTATGAACGAAAAAATAGTAGGGAGAATAGAAAAAGGGGAGAAGAACGTGACTGTTGAATGCGCGCATAGGAGAATGGAGAATGAGAAGAGTGAATCATCAATCATGAAACAAGGAACAACGGTTGAAGAAGAAGGGAGGAGGGTCTTCATGAGAAATTCGAAACATAAAGGAACGTTCAGGAAGAGCCGTAGCAAGCGGATTAGGAAACGGAAGATAACGTTCAGGAGTAGAGGGAATACCGCAGGAAAATGAGATATCTGAAGGTAAGGAGGGGAGCAGCTTGTTTCGATGATGGAAACTTTGCGATTTGGAGGATCAAAGTGCGGTTGAGGGAGAAAAATGGGAAGGAGTAAGAAGACTGAATGCGTGTAGTAGACGGAAGGATAATATCAAAAGAAGATGAACAGGGAGTGCGAGAGTCTAGTAGGATGCCAATTGCAAAGTAGTAAATACATGATTACAAGGGAATTAAAAATAAAGGACAGAGAAAATGAAAAAAAGAGGAACTCAACAGAGAAGATTCCAAGTGGAAAGAGCAGAGAAATGTAAAAAGGTTGAGGAGACAATCGCTAAGCGAATAACCGACAAAGCAACAGGTAAAGATGTTTTGAGAACGAAATACTAGAATATAATGGAGGAGGGGTGTTATAATGGATGCAGAGGATTCTCAATAGGTTCTGGCGAGGGCTGGCCAGGGGAATAGAAGAGAGGGCTGATAGTGCCGTTAAGTTAGAAAGTAGAAGAAAAAGGAGTACATAAAGGGCTAAGAAAGAAATAAGGAATCGGCCGAGAAGCAACTGACTGCAAGAAAGAAGCGAGTACCAGCTCTGTAAGCTCTGTAAGTCAATATAGGTATGAAACGAGGAAAGCAAATAAATCAGCGAAGGCTGCAAGGACAAATCAGAGCAAAAGAATCAGTTTCAATGAGATCATTCCAGTATTTCAAGAAACTAAAAAGTGGTAAGGGATATTTTTTTGCGTAACTGTGTAAGTTTATGAATATGTGTTGTATGGACAGCGAAGTTCTGAACGATTGCAAAAGACGATTATCGTCCCACTCGACAAGAGAAGGGCTGATCATGGCGAAATATTTACCAAAATTCTGATCAATTAGGTCATTAGAATAACAACCAAGAGGATCTGAAAAGTTCAATGCAGATTAGTGTCAGAGAGATTAAGCGAGGTGAAACGCCTATGGACAAGGAGAAGAATAAAAAGGCTCTCAAGGGATGTGGTTCAGAAGAAACATGGTTAGGCAAGGGCAAAAGAAATCCGTTGAGGTAGATCGGCCAGGCTGAGAGTGTGGATGGAGAACGATCAACAAAGCGAGCGTACCCAGTAAGGGTGAGTAAAAGCGTAGTCGAAAACAGATTCAAGAAGAAATGAATTACGAAATGACCGATTCTAAACACTAATTGGTCCGTGCAAAGATATCGCTAAGTAAAGATTACTAGATGGCCCACGTCGGAGCGATTTTGCAACTGCGACGAGAAAAAAAAAGATTTATCACTCTCTCGATGAGTGATGTCTTTTCTCGAAGTGAGCTCATCAAACACCTAATCAAGCTCAACGCAGCATTCAACAACAATTGCATTTCCACGGATAACCACAAAGTCAGTACGTGAGGTTGTCATGCCTGGAAGCCTGCCTCGAAGCCTTCGCAACGTTGCGGAGAGGCACACAGTCAGTACGTGAGGTTGTCATGCCTGAGACCGCCTAAAAGCCTTTGAAATGTTGTGAAGTTTCTGGGGCCAGTATCCCGGTCACGCCAGAGAGCCTGTCTCGAAGCCTTCGTAATGATGCGGCTAATCCAAAGATCTTAGTCTAAATGTCTAAGAGGAAGGGTCGTCATGAGTCGGGTCTGCACTCCCACGCTGACCCACTGTCCGGCTCGAGGGACTCAAGAATATTAAAGAAATAACAACAGACTGGCGTGAGTGAGCGAGGAAAGGAGCTACTCCAGTTTACGATCAGTCAAAAGGGAATATATCAGTCCATATAAATGTCCAGGAACTCAAATGCCAAGGCAACCAAATTGTATCAAAAATATTCGGGGTATCCAGAAAAATTAGCACAAATGTAACCTCAAAAGTTACGATCATGATGGTTCTCCCAGGACCATCGATTGCGACACAACTGGAGGTAATACGTCATCCTACTCGTCAATTCCCACAACACCAGGAGACGATCGAGTCCGGAAAACCAAATCACTTGAATACAATTAAATACAAATCATAAAAAACAGTTCAAAGGAAAGGTAGGTTCACCGCATAACCTGACTGTTAACAGGAAAAGGGATGAGTACTACGATATATTCACTTACTCAATTGTCGATAAGAACTTGAGTCAGAATCTAGGGAAACTTGTCGCACTGTCGAAGGATTTCCAAGCTTCTTTTCACTTCGTGAACAGTAGGATCTTTCCAACGGCAGTGGAAGAAGGAAGAACAAATGATGGTCTAATGGAGAGGACAAAAAGGATATCTATGAAAACGACTATGGGGATGAACATGAGAAAAAAATAAAGGGGGCATTCTGGATAGAACAAGGACGTAGGCAATAATCTCCGTCAAATCCTCTTCTGTTTATTATACCAGCAGCAAACTTGAGGTAAGTATAGGGAAAAATCGAAGAGAAGGGATAATAATAGGAACAAAACTGAATTTACTATCATAAGACGATTCAGTTCTATGAGCGGGAGATTGGGGAGGGATGAATGTGATGGAAGAGCGATCAAAGAGTATTTTGGAGGAACTAAGTGTATATGCAGATTAGACTAACACATTGTGTTTAGCAAATAGGAGATGTAGACTAGAGCATAAGTAATCATCATAAAAGGTGTTTCTCAGTTGATAGATGATTTTCGCATCCTTTGTTTTTGGTTCAAAGCACAGGAATGGGCAAAAATATCATCATAGAGCAAGGATATGAGAAGGAAAAATTGCAACAAGTTTTTCATTTATCAAACCCATATATTTCTTAGTTCCATCATATACATTGACACATTAATGCCATAAATTTTTCGCTCTTCCTTAGTCGCATACATCCTTGTTTAGGAGAGCAAAAAGGAAGCACGGTTGGATTCAGGATGTCAATTAATCGGGTAATGATATGGTAGGAGCCCAGCGTATTCCGGGGACAGTAGAATATTAGCACCGCCATGCATAACAATCATTTCGCGATTCCTGCCAAATATCGGACGAAGTCTTCCATTTACATTGAGTCCAATTACGAAACCGTGACATTCAACTCTGCGTGGGTCACGAAACTCCGGGTTTTGCGACACGTCTATCAATGGGCCATTAAAATATTTTTGGTAATAACCAATATTGTAAGTATGGTGATGAGGAGTTCTTCTAAGATTTCTAGCCATTCTTGCTAAAATTCGTAGCGATGGTAAATGGAAAGGATGGTCAGTATTGGTATTGACCGGGCGGAAATATGGAAATACCCAAGTGTCTTCTGGTTCAAGTAAAATGTTACGCGGACCTCGCATTACAGTGAGATGAGGATTCTGATCAAATATTGGAAGAAGTATATTATTGATATTTATTCCAACAGTGAAACCATCCCTAACAACTTCGCGTGTAGCAGTAAATTGAACACTGTTGTTCACGTTTATCAATGGACCATTAAAATGTTTCTGATAAAAACAGATACCCCCTGACAATGCGGAGGAGGATAGACTTAGACGGGCTAGTACTGTCGATAATGGGGAATGCGGTGGTAAATTGAGCGGTGAAACTGATTCTGTAACAAGAAAAACACATAAAGATGATATTTAAAATTTCTGGTCATGAAAATGAAAATCGAGAATCTGAGGAAAAAATTTGGACATATACCCTCGAATTTCAGTAACAGCGTGACAACCGAAAAAAATTCTAGTAATGGGGATTATTATTCCATCCAAGGAGGCAAATCCTCAACAAAAATGAAGTAACTCTGAATAGTCCAGTATACGGAGATTTTATTATTGCAATTTATTGGGTAAGGAAATTTTTTTTGCCATCTTCAGGGTAACACATTGGAAGCTTCAATCCGAGTTTTCGACCGTCAACCCCTCGCAGGTTGTCCATCATCTTGTATTGAGGGGTGATTTCTTGTATCGCGTATAATAGTCGTATTTTTAAATAAATCAAGAAAATAGTTGATAAAATTCTTCATGAGAAAAATGAGATCTATAAATTAGAATATTTGATGTTTTCTCATATTTTGCTTATTTGTTGCTTAACAATCGATTATACAAATAAGAAGAGGGTTGCAAATTTTTTCAAATCGAATATCTTTGGGTTTTGGTTATATCGTTTAACTTTTGAGAAAAAGTTGTAATTCACACGATCCTCTACAATGTTTGATTGACACTTTTTTTTGTGAGAGCAATTGTTTACTTACCGTAGCGTCTGAAGTTGCGCGCACCGTCATTCGTTAGTTGGTAGTGCTGTACTGCGAGTGCTGTGCCGTACTAAATTATTTTATGTTCCGTTGATGGGTTCTTTAAAGAATGAGGAATTTCTCCAGGAATCCGATAACAAAACGTATTTACTAAAATTGTGATATTCATGTTGCAAACATCACAATCTTCATTTGATGAATATGCAATCTGTAATAAAATTAAAGTACTAAATGTTGTTTATTCACATATCTTGTTATTTGAAAAAAATGAAGGACAAAACACTGATGCAACGTTAAAATTTTTAGGCGCAAAAGTTTCTTATTTTTCTTGAGAAATCACCGTTGCAAGGAATTTTTTTTCAAAGAAAGAAGTGGAAATTTTTAATTGTGAGGCTAAAACTTCGCCTACAAAAAAAAAAATTTCTAACAATTGGATAATTTTCAGTCGAGTTATTGAGTTATAAAGAATGATAACATCTTGCAATGAAGGAAAATCGACTTTTTTGTCAAAAAAAAAAAAAATAATAAAATTAGTGTCTTATCAATGTCGATAGAGATACTTTCAAAAATCACTACGCGCAAAAAATCTAGGAATTGA
The DNA here is from genome assembly GCA_011762715.2 of Neuroterus valhalla. Lineage (NCBI taxonomy): Eukaryota > Metazoa > Arthropoda > Insecta > Hymenoptera > Cynipidae > Neuroterus > Neuroterus valhalla. Next base: position 1,243 of record WSXT02186074.1, on the reverse strand, counting down.
CATGGTGCGATCGAAAAGCCAAAGAATTTCAAAAATTTGGAATTCTTATTCTTCAATAAAAATGTAACACATCTTTACTTTTGAAATTCTCAGAAATAATCATTTTGAGTCCTCGGAAGCGATATTGTTGAAATTTTCACGATAAATAATTTTTAATAATGATTATCAAAAGGTTCTTATCGATCGTTGCATATTATTTGTCATTAATTCATGGAAATGAAGTTTCACGCACTGGACTTAGAGAAGTTGTTAATAACAGCCCACATTACCTTGCAACATCTGCCAATTTCAAGTTGGAGTAGTTTTTATAGCACGTGCGATGAACGGTTACTGCTGTTTTGTCCTTTAAACAGCACACGTTTTCTTTGTTTTCTCTTAAATGAGACGATTTAAGAAGTGTTTTTAGCATTTTCCTCCAACTGATTTTCTGGGAAAATCAGATCTTTTTGTCTCATCCCGGTAGATAAGATGCGTCTGAAAAAAGCGAACCATTTTCCGCCTGACACTAGGTACAGCGCGCGCCACTGCGTGCTACGAGCTATCAATGATGCGTGCAACTTTCAGACGCTGCGGTAAGTAAACGATTGCTCTTACAATAAAAAGTGCGAAACAAAAATTGTAGAGAATTGTGTAAAATAAAACTTTTGTCTTGAAAATTTTGCGATAACACTGACACCAAAAAAATATTCGATATGGAAAAATTTTCAACCCTCTTTTTATTTGTATAATCGATTGTTAAGCAACGAATAAGCAGAATAGGAGAACACATCAAATATACTAATTTGTAGATCTTATTTTTCCTATGAAAAATGGTATCAACTGTTTTCTTGATTTATCCAAAAATACGGCTGTTATCCGCGATGCAAGAAATCACCCCTAATTCAAGATGGCGGACAGCCTGTAAAGGGCAGATGTTCGAAAACTCGGATTCAGGCTTCCTATATGGTACCCTCAAGTCGTGAAAAAAAAATTTTTACCCAATGAATTGCAATACACTGGAACCTTAAACTTAATCCAGCTTCGGGCTTGGGTATCGACGGCCTTAGAAGGAGTTCGAGTGAGCTGAAACGTAAACAGTCAGGGCCGAACACACGCAAATAATGGTCGCCAACTTTAGCGCAGTTGCGAAAATCTATGCTAGGGTAGTTCTGCCGACTTTCAATGCACGGCACTATCGGAGAATGGAGCGAGGAGAGCGCCCCTCTCCGAACCCCCCCCCCCCATCCCCCCCCGAAGAGGTCAA
>WSXT02186063.1:0-20482 GCA_011762715.2 Neuroterus valhalla | reverse complement strand
CCTGACCATTACCAGGAGAGGATCTCTACCATTCGCGATGATATCAACAGTACTCAGGATGTTTCGATTGCATAGGCATTCAAGATTGAGAAGTCCGCGTCCGCCTTTACGGCGTGCGATGTGAGATGTGGCCATGGGTGTTTTTGACCGCGTTTCGACTGGGAGCTGGTGCCATTCTTTGAATGACAGTTGCTCCCAGGTGGGCCCTGCGGTGGTTGTTCAACCAGATTTCGATTTATATATATATTTGCTTCTGACTAGTTATTTTTTTCCCGCGATTAAAGAAATGTTTGTGCAGAATTATTGATTTTCAATAATTCTTCCCTTATATCCTTTTAAATCTTGAGTATGATACATACCCTTTCCTTCTAATTCCTTGGGGTCCCATAAAATGAATGTTTCTGATATGATCTGTTTTTTTTTCAATGTAAGGTCCTTGACAAATTTGTACAAATTTCGATAGTATTTTATTATCCTTATCTGATTTGTTTGATGATTTTAAAAGGACCTGATCGCCTTCTTTAAATTTTATAATTTTGCGGGATTTATTAAACGCTGCTGCACGTTTTTTACCTTCTTCTGAAATGTTTTCATGAAGCATTTGAAGTTTTCTCCCATATTCAAGGCCCTGGAGTCTTGGGGGAAGCCTTGACCAATTTTTCCAGGCCCTCTTTGGTTTTTTATTCGTATGAATTTCTATTGGGATGAACTCTGTCGTGTCGTAATGTGTTTCGTTCATCGACAACTGGATGATGCGTACCCATTCTCACCATGCGGTGTGGTTTTCTTTGACCAAAGATCGGAGAAATTTGGTTGGCTCAACTCTGCTACTTGCCAGCCATTTCCGGGCCAACCATGGTGAAATTGGAGGGCATGCGTTATCATTACGCTAGTTGCGCCTACCATTGGTTTACAAAGTTGGGCCAACATAAAAAGCCAATGGTGTTCCAACATTCTGACCCGTAGTTGGATCACTCTTGCTAGACATTGTCGGGACAACCATGATAAATCAAAGAGCACGCGTTATCATTACGCCAGTTGGGCCTACCATTGGTTCACAAAGTTGAACCAACCTTCCGAAGGTTAGCACAACCATAGCCCGACGGAAATTCTCACCCGGGAAAGTATCAATCTTGAATACTGCGCTTATAAGTGTTTGAGAAACTTTGTTAAACGGAGGAAAGAATTCTGAATTTGGCAAAAAATTAGGAATAAACTAGTTGCTCAAAATATTATATTATATTGTATAGGATATTGTTAGCTCGTTGAAAATGAGATTTAAAAAAATGTCCAGAAATATAAAAGTTCATTTCTCGACGAGAAAATTCCATGGAATATTAACTTTAAGCCCTTCAGAAATCTTATGCAATTTTTTGCTATTTTTTGAGTTACATCTGAATACGTACCGAACTATAACCATTGCCTTGTTTATAAAGAAAAAAATTCAATTAGAAAAAATAATCTACTCCCCCTTTAATATTTGTGAACACATAAATATATTGTTGACTATGGAGGGGTATCTACGTCATTTAATAGTAAAATATTGAAGAGAATTTGGAACAGACTGGTCGTTGGTGTACTATCAGGCTCCCTGCATAATATACAATAGAATTACGATTTTGGATTTTTCAGGAAACCCCAGAAAAAATCAATGAAATATAAATGAAATAAATTTTGAAAGATCTTCCTTGTACTATTTGAAGATTAGAATTTGGATAATAGTCTTTTCTATTCCACGCATAGAATGGGATTCGGTGGTACTTTCCATCACTTGTTCTTTCTACAAGCTTCCCTAAAAATTCTGTGATTGTTGAACAAAAATTTTGCCATTCCCATATGTTGATTGTTATTTTGAAATTCGATTCCGAAGGTTATAATCAGCAACCCTACAAACTACTGAGTAATAATACTGAGTGAATAATACAAACTATTCAATATCCCTATGCTGTTAATCACAAACTTCTACTGTAAAAATGAAGATTTCCTCGTGTTTTCATGACTTCGTCACTGTGATCCGTCCAAAATTGATTCTGAACGTGATAATTACTACAACTACTCCGTTTTTGTGCCTACTTCTCATTTATAAATATATTCACTTTTACTCCGATGATTATGCACATAAGGATATTTATGGGTTATGTTCCGATTTACTCCCAAAACGAGACACCTGTTGTGTTTAGCTTAGAAGTAAAAATTTAACTTCTAAGTTAAATTATACTTCAAATGTGAATCCTTCGTAAATGTGAGAAACACGTTTTGAGTAAATTGTCTCCCATAATTTGGTTAATGGATCGTTTGTTCAAAATATGGTTCTCGATCGGACGGAACTCTGGTCTTTTACGGGCTTTTTTGATCGCTTTATCACGCGTAGTGTTTTCAAGTTTTCAATGTGAAAATGTCTACGTATATATAAGAATTGCTATCATCTTGAGGGCTATCGAACGATATAATCTTGTTCTTTGAAGGTGAGTTCTGATTCGTAGTTCTAAACCGAAGTTGTGATTCAAAGTTCTGACTTGAAGAGAATAGTTTTCTAGGTTAGGTTTTTACATAGCCGTTAATTCTAAGGTATTTTTCTTCGAGTTACAAAAGCTTGAAAATCGGTTTCTAAAGCGTGAGTGCTTTCATAATTTGAGGACTGGTTGAAGATATGTTTTTACTGTGTGCTTGGTAGATCTTCAAGTAGACGATTACGTTCTGCAACGACTGAATGAAAGTCGCGTGGATTCCATTTTTCATGGAAAGCCGTTAGGACAGAAAATAAGATTCGAGGATCACTTGGAAGAATACTTAGAAGAATTGAATGAAGATTTTCTTTCTTCGACAAAAGTAGGAGTTATTGAAAATGGAAGAGTATCCAGGGGTTTAAATAAGTATTGTCAGGCAGGGAGTCTACCTGATCGGGGGAGGGAGAATTTGTTCTTGTGATTTTATTCGATTTAGATTTTGTATGTATGATTTAGGACAGGAAATTGTCCGGAGAAATTTTATGTGATTCTGAACATATGAGGTAATTTTCAATATAAATTTAAAGTTCATATCCAGAACGAGAAGTTTTCAAAGAAAATGTCAATTTTTACTTGGTACAGTATTTTTTTTATTAATTATAATTTCAACCTGAAACGGATAATTTTACAAAATGACTATAATTCTGGCATAGGACAGGAAATATTCGGAAAGAAGTATAATCACAATACCAAGAGAATGAAATCATGCCCGGGAGAAAAAGCAAGCATTCAAAATCATCAGAGTATTAACCTAGCAATCACCGAAAATTTTAACTCTGCTTTTATTATAATCAGTTTCATTGTCCTTTGCACATAGTTTTCATTTTTATGCATAGTGTGAAAGAAAGTTTTATTTAAGTAGTTTTTATCTCAAAAGTATTTAAGAGTTAATATAAACTGCAAAGGACAGTGCGAGAAAATTTGTCTCGTTAGCACAAAGAACATTTTTTTATTAGGCTCCATTGGCTGGTGGAGTTTTGCTCGAATTGGAGGTTAAATCGAAGGATTCGGTAGATCCTAATTACGAAGTAATAATTGAGGGGAGAAACGGGAAGGGAGTAGAAATGGTCTACGTCAGTTCAAATTTGGATCCGGAGGGTAATCATGAAAAGCATATACGCATGAGGTGAAGTAACCTCAATATAATTGGAACCTCATTTATCAGAACGAAAGTCGTATAAATAACTCTGTTTTCCAATTTGACTTCTGTAGATAGAAAGAATTTCCGAAGAGCGATATAAAACTGAATTTGATCGTTCCGAAACCCAAAAAACTCGCAGTCATGCTGAACACAAAACTAAAGAAAGGAGTGTTTTGCGGGCAACTGGTACAGGCCTAGCTCTCCTAAGAAAAGAGGAAATCGATGATTACGATCGTGGGAAAGTAGCGGAGGCTATTGTGGATTACTTACTTTCTATTTCAAAAAAGTATGCATTATAGTATTCTACAGTATTTCTACATACTTGGCTTGCAATTGAATCAATAACGTGATTTGTCAATATCAATCTTGAGAGAAATATTCGAATTTTGAATTCGAGGATCCAAATGTGTATTATGTTCCTGCGAAAGCACCAATTTCTGAAACTGTCCGGGGATAGTTGTACAACACATACACCAGAATTGGTTGATTTTTAAAAAAACAATCTGTTGCTGGTAACGTGCAAATTGGAGAGCAAGAAAATCCACAGGTAGAAATCATTGTCGCTAAGCTAAGCAAATTACGCACCATCACACCCAAGAGTTCACAACTTTTAGAATTTTGGAAGGCAACCTTCGAATCAAGAGACCGCGGATCAACAATTGAAGAGTACATGAGCATGTACCCTGCATTAAAAACGAATGTTGGTGTTGAGTTGGTGATAATGTACCTTCTTTGATGCACCATAGAAACCATTTTATATGTTTTTATAATTGTACTTATATTATCGTTATAAAACTATGAATTCTCTCCACTTGTAGATGCAAAAGGACTTTGAATTGATTGTGAAAGGATAGTATAGTCCTTTCGTAGTAAGCTGGCCTGATGAAGCGAAAAGAATTGTTTACTTCGCTATCGAAAACAAAATCTGCGAAGCACTAACTGGTGATTCTGAAGGTATTACATATAAATTTAATTTGAAACTTTGCGGAAGATTCGCAGAATTTCACCCGCGGAAGATGAAAAGAATAAAATTTTGATGCACACCCATTTGATTTATAGGTATCGAACAGGAAGATTTAGCACTCACAATTTTGCCGTATCTTTTCAAGCCACTGCTGGCTACTATTGGAAATGCGTTGTGCAAAGGATCTAAAGTCAATAGGAAAAAAAAGTGGCGAAGAACAAGCTTTTAAGTTGGAAACCATCTAGGCCAAAAGTTGCCCAAGGTTTCATTTTTCGGGTCAAAGTACGTAAAAACATTTAGTGGAAAATTTGAATTTATAATGCCTTATACTGACATGCTTCATCTTCGAAAGCTTTGAAGTGAAAGTAGTTAATTTCTTTGATTTCTATGACTAATGTTTCTTTTAAGTGAGATTAAAAATGCTACTTAAACACTCTGTAACCTCAAAAACTTTGAATTATAATTAACAGGAAATTTGTAGAGATGCTACTTTGAATATTCTGATTTAATCAGATTTTATTATATTTGAGACCTTGGAATTTAAATTGTTTAGGTTGCAAAAACCTATCATCACATTATACAATTCTTCTCTCAGATTTTAAATAGTAACCTACTGATGCATTCTATGCATGAGATGCACAGTATCCATAGGATTGCAACAAAATTTGGCACTCCCTCCAAAAGTATGTATTTAAAGTAGTCAACGACTCAGACTTGACAACTAAAGAATTATTTCCAAGTGATTGATTGATTCAATATGTCCCCTATGGGTTTACATTTTCCTCAAACCTCTCTACTATTCCTTTATACACCCTACCACTACCTAAGTAGTAAGTAAGGGGGACCTACAGCTTGAGGTGGGTTCCGAACTACCAAGAACCCCAGCCCCTAGGGAATCGAACCCACATCCAGCCGGCGTGGGTCCAAAGCGCATGCCTTAGCCCCCACGACCAACCAGGTAAGCAAAGCTGATTCGGCACAACTAGAAGATGAGGACATTGCGGATGATTAGGCAGCGATTTAATTAAAATACTTCGGAGTAGATTTTTGTCTTAATATAAAATGCTTACCAAGTGCTGTGTTTGTTCAAATCTTGTTGCTTCTCGACGAATTGTAATGCATATGAAATTTATGCATTATGTATCTTCACTTGAAAATCACAAATGCACAAAAGATACATGTGATCGGTTTTTTTTCTGATAAGAAGTCAATGCAATAACACTTACGCAAAGTACATATCAATGCGATTTCCGCTGCGAAACCGGCTGTTAAACAGAATATTATGCATTCAATTTATACAGAATATAAAGAATGTAATATTTTGATTCACTCAAATGAGTTTGAGTCAGACGACTCAATTTTAGATGAAAAAATTAATATGAAGTTAAATTTTTTGATGAGTCTAATTTGCAAGCAAAGCTTAAGAACTTATATCGCCTTCTCATGCTGACCCAGCAGTTTCAAGAATACAAGTTCAGAGAATAGTCTCTTCATTTGAGTCATTTTTGAAATGTGATTATTTGAATAATATTAGTGAAGCAGTCCAAAAATGTGAAACAGATGGAGGAAAACAGAATATTGTAGATAAACTAAAAATATTTCAACACATTCTTTATGACATAAATACAGAGCATAAAAGATTCAAAGTATTTGAAAACATAGATTGTCTAATCAAACCTAAGAAAATATTTCTTGATACCGAAGATGATAAAGATAAAGATGGAGAGCTACGTTACAAAGAGAAGTGTGGTCAAATTATACTATTAGATTCTGTACTGAAAGTATTTCTAGAATTGCCTTCTATTTTTGACACAGTGGAGGATCATTATTTTTACTTGACACAAAAAGACAATATTGCACATAATTTGGTAGAAGGCGCATGTCGTAAGAAGTCATGTATGCGTTGTCCGAGTTCATATTTGAAAAATGTATTTCTCTTTGAGTGTATCTAACTGGCGTATAAAGTGTTTCAAATTTCACGGTAACGATCCCCTTAATTACACAGATCAGTTAAAAGTCACTGACCTCAAAAATGTCGGCTTCGGAAGTTATGTCTTTCGTTCTCAATGCTCCTTTGATTTTTGGCGATCTCATTACTGATGAGCAAGAATAACACTGGGAATAGTTCAAATTATTAAGAGAAATATTGTTCTTAGCACTAAAAAGTAGCATCACGAATTCAGACATTCATGACATAAGATTAATCGTCACAGAACGTCATTTGTGGACAATGAAACTAGAAGGAAAACATCGTCCATCTGAAATCTACGCTAGAGTAACTTACAGTCGCAAAGATCTTTGCTACTCTATTGCTTTAAAAATTCAAGTGCAGTTGAGTCATGTTTTTCTGCATAATAAATCATTTGAAATGGATACGCCGTCATTTGAACAAAGTTCGAAGTTTTTGGCTTTTTCAGAAAAACTTATTTTACCAAATCGTGATGTTAACTTAGTTAGTATAGACTACCTTCTTATTAACGACGTCAAGTATACCGAAGGGTTCATCTTAGTTATAAGAAATGAACAATTCGCAACCTTTGGAAAAATTGAAAAAATTTATCACAAAACTGAGACCAAAGAAAATAAAACCAAAGATTACTCAATTATTGTTAGCGTACTAGAAATGACTCACTATAATGATCACTTGCAATCGTATGCGATTCTCGATCCAATCGAAACCGAAGTCTTAGATTTGGATAAAATATTCAATACTCGTTCATGGCATCTCGTACATATGCCTGATGGGTTGACTTATATCCTTTATTATGAGTTATGAATCCTATACGTAATTTATGCCTGAAATATTGTTTAAAGTAGTTTAGTGTGTGAAACACAATAATTGGTGAATAGATGGTTCCCATCATATTTCTCATGCAATAAAAATGTTCAATTTCAAAACTGAAAAAAATTTCCGATTATTTCTATATTGTAAAATATTGAATTGAATAAAGTATTCATGGATGTTTAAGATTATATAGAATAATCTGCATACTTTATTTCTTTCAAATATTTTGATTATTTCTTAGCAAAATCCCGAGCCCCTATTCTACTATAACAACTCGATCAGTTTAACAATTATGTTTTAAGCTGCATTAGCAGTAATACTATATTCATGATACCTGTAAATATATTGTTAAACTAACAGTTTTTTTCTTATATTTTCGACCAATATATTATTAGAAAATTTGGTATAGGCGACCCCAGAATACATGAAGAACAAATTGCTAAGCAAATTCCATATTTCTTGGTCACATATGGTTGAGTAAATGAATGCGTACAACTGATTAATCCTTTTTTTAACTGTAGAAGGTATCAGATTTAAAAAAACTACCCGTTGTTGTTGACCACAGTCATCGGCCTGACCTTCAGATGACATATTCAAGGTGCTAAACGGGCGCCCTTCGACCCTTGGAATTTGGGTTAAATTAGATATGACTCAATTCTTTTCTGTCAAATCTGTGATATCGGTATCAGAAAACAGCTCATTTTCTAAAATTTTAATTCAATAAATTTAACTTCGACCGTCCACAGTTACAACAACATTCTTCACCGAATAATGAACCTGATTTTTTCTCGCATAGAATGGCACCTGAAAGAAGTCGTTTGAGTGAAATTTAACGTCTCGGGAGCAGTGAACCGTTATGTTGTTATATTGTTATAACGTATTGTTATAACAATACGCGTGCTATGTCACAATGAGGCAAAAAGATACCTGTGAACAAACTAATTTTTTGCTTGCACTTCCAGTGTCTTGGACGTTTTTTATCTCTTCCGATCAAGGCTTATTGAATTTTTAAGAAATTTGTGTGTTTAGGGTACAGAAAAAGTTGTTCCTATTGTTATAGACAAAGTAATGGACAAGGACCATTTTCTGAGCTTTGCAACAACTGGCTTCTTGGAATACATAATTTTGGTATGGAGTTTGAAAGAAATTTAATCATAATAACGATTTTTCGAAAGCAAATGCTACCTTTTCTTTACATCATTTATAACAACAAATGCAAAGTTACATAAACATTGCATGAATGTACTCATTTTTTTATCAAAGAAAAAAAAAATTCGTCAATGAATCTTAGCTATCATACTTTGCGAACGGCCATCAATCAGTTCTCATTCAAACAATAATTATAAACTAATGCACGCTTTTCAAACTTTTGAATACAAATATGCCTTATTTTGTATACTTAATCTGCTAATAATATTTTCAAATGACTCTTAGGTATCATATTATGCAAATTCACAGCAATTGTTTGATAGATTCAAACAACTTTTATAATGCAATGCACAGTTTCAGTATATAACAATGGATAAGCTAACTTATTCTGCAATGAAAAAAAGAAGTTCCTGTCGATTACTCTGTGAACCTATACAAAAATTTAGACTGCTCATACAATCAACTGCGAATATCGGAATCATAATGTATCATAGCAGAGAGTTAGGAACATGTTTCCTAAAAGTAGTCGAACTGTGCGTTAACATATCAAATTTTTGTAAAACAAAATTTTTTGTTTGTTTGTTAAATTATCATAGCAAAGAATCATTGGCAAGACATTTCGAGTTTTCCCTGTAAAGAACTAGCTGAAAATTTGGTCTCCTGTATTTCTACCTCACTTGTATCAATAATTGTATGGTGCTCATTCAATAAGCACTTTGCTCCCTTACTATAATCAATAAGAAAATACATTTGCTTGCTCATAGAGATAGCAGAAATACAAAAATACAGTCAGGTCAATAGTTTCGTATTAATCGAGGTGTATTTTCTGTTTTCGCATCAAATTTGAATTATGTTTATGATGAGAGTTTCACTTTGTATGAAACTATTTTTTAAATACTATAGAAGTACTAAAAAAAGTAAATGGATTGCTTCAGAAATTCTATGGCCAGTTTCGATACGTTAGATTAGAAAATAAGCGCATAAAATTTCATCAATATATTTGCAACCGTCTTCACGTAATCGTGTTCACGGAAAACTGTAATGTACTCACTCCAACACACACACACACACACCCGCGCAAACATTCAAACACGAATCCGGAAAATTTCTGAAAACATTCTTCTAGGACCTTCATCTGTAGGACCTGGGTTCGAATCCCAGCGGAGCTAGAGAGTCATTTTTTCACAACTTTCAGAAAATCAATATTTAAATAATCAATTATTTAAATATTGATGAGACCAGTAGACAGAAAAAAATTAACATCATAATATTATTCTTCTAGACATTTTTTTAATCTAATAACTTTTGGTAGAACCAATTTAAAATTCTTCGAAATTGTTAACATTACAAAGCTTTCTCTATGAAAGAGCAAAATTAGGTACATGTATACAGAAGTTGTGAAACTGGGCATTCGTTGAAAAAAAGGTTCGAATAATGGAAAATGGTTGTCAATTTGTAAATAATGACAGCAACCAGTTATTTCCTGAACACTTTAAGTTTATTCCGTAAAGAAAATCCAGTCTCATTATTTAGTTTCCATGTTACTTTAAATTTCTCATAAAAATTGTTTGGATAATGAACGTAACATGCTCTGAATTTGAATAAGGTGTAATTCAAACAGAAATTAATTAAATGTATACGCAAAAAATGGATTTGTCTACCCTAGTACTGTTCTTTGCTCACTGCAGTATGTCGTGCATTGGCTTGGAGAAATCAGTCCTAAATGGTGGATTTTACCTCAATGACTTCTTTCATACCCCCACTACACCGGAGGGTTATCCTAAAACGGGATTCAATTTTGGACGCAAATTACACTTATCTCGATAGAAAATACGAAGCGCAATAAGCCCGAAACAATAAAGAAGAATGAGATCTCTAGATTGGTACCTTCCGATTGTCACCACGGTTATTTACTTTCTTGTAATTGCATTTTAAAATATAACCTGGTTTGAGGATAACCCTCCAGTGTAGTGGAGGTATTAGCAATCGTTCAACGTGGAAGAGAATCATCAAAAACATTCGCGCCAAAATATTTTCTCAATTTTTGCGTAAAGGAGCCACTTTGGACGTTCAAAGTTCAACTTATGAAATTTTGATAGATTTGGTCATATATGCATCGAAAAACTCCTAAATTGTTACTCAAATATTGCGTAAAAACATGGATGGTTCATATGTCAAAGTGGAAAATTCATGTTTGTCTTATCTAGCTCGAACTATGAGGATCGAAAGATGCCCGATAAGCATATTAATGAGGTCATTTCAATGTAATTCTTGAGGTCAACTCAAACGGGTAGTTTTCTCCCATTTAATACCCAATTTATTTGTTTTTTTAAATATCCAGTGTTACAGTCACCTTTTTGGATTGCAAGACAACTCCTTTCTGTTCGGTCACTCGTCGTCTATTATGCTCACCGCTTCCTGGAATTCAAAACGGCTCATTCCTGATGATTTTTGCCAGAAGATACGACAATAAACTTTAAGAAGAACCGCGGGACTGTGATTAGAATACGAAAGAGAACTTATCAGGTTAGAACTAAGTTGAACAGTTTTTACTCAAACACGAAACGCGACCACAGTTCTGGCACCATAGAGCGGCTAATTCCGCTGAACTTTGAATACACTTCCCATCCTGTTTGCAGCTCACTCCTGTATTCATGTACCTACAATCTACATCCAGAATCATACATCATACAATTATAATTATACAAAATATAGAGTCTAATGCGAAAGCTGAAGCGTTGAAGTGAATGGCAGAACATCCCCAAACATTTTACGTTTACGGTATCGGAAACCTTGTTTCACGTTGAACGAACTTTGCAGAAGTCAATTGCGATTCCGTTAGGGATCGAGATCATTATTAATAAAGCAATAATTGAGGTTGCTAATAGAATGATATAAGAATCTGGTAAACCTTGCCCCGATATGTGCTGTATAATATTCCAGATTTGAATGATACAAGTACGATTTACGTACTTAGCTACCCAAAACTTATCATTGAAAAGGAGACGAGTGCACTGGATTGTGGCATGATGCACAAAAAATGAGATTCGTAGATCAAGCGAAAGATATTTGTAAACGAGCACAGAGATGATGGAATAAATCCAAACTAGAGGTATCGACGAGCGGACAATCGTTAAACTATCGAGTCAGCAAACCACAGGATAACCCTCCCGGAAAAAGCCTTTCCAGGTCATTACGCTTGTATAATAACTCTCACAAGCCGGAATCTCAAAACTCGTAAACTATTAGCATATTAATAGCCGGCAGTTCAGTTAACCCTTTCATCGGCATCAGGCAGATTTGCATCTAGACGCTAGCGGAAAGTCGCAGAACGGTGGCAGTGCGTTAAAAGCCTAGGCCACCCTCAAACTCGCGAGAGCGAAATTAACATGAGAAACTACCTCCAGCAATAAGGGTCGGAAGATATATCGTCCTGGATATGCGGGTGCACTGTAGAAACAATAGGTGCGTGTAGTGAAAGGGCACAAGAAATAAAGAGCCCGCTTGCGCGTGCTTGCTTGTGGGCCATGTATACGAATGTATTTTGTATTTTCTCATAAAAACAATTGCTTTTCTACTGTAAAGTAAAAGAGTTTATAGTGCAGTAAATTTCGCGGATGGAGGAGGCTATATTGCGTTATAGAACTTGTAACGATAATTATACACCATTACTGACTTCACGTCGGTGATTCTACGATGAGCCTGGTTAAGCTTACTGCACTTACCCATAGTAACCATAAATAAGCAGAAAGTTTTAATAAATTACCAGAAATTCTCGAAAACATGCGGTAACTCATACTTACTTTCGGTTTCTTGTATAAGCCTTTTTACCTAATTTATCGCAATAGTTGCAGGTGTCGTGGTGAATTCTACTGCGACATTCCCACATTTCCAGTAGAACCTCCTTCTGCGGCAAAACTTCATGTGGCGTCAACTGCCAGAGTGAGGCCTTTACCTCATTGAAAAACTGTTAGAAGAAAAAATGTGTTTTAACGCATTCGCGGGTGGTATTAGTTGATGTTGGTGTCGAGGAATGACTCTGAATCAGGTTGGGCCGAAAGTGTGGTCGCAAACTATTCTCCTTCGATACTGAATTATTAAAGTTGGAGAATTTAGATCCTACGTCATAACAAAATCACAGTTTGACTCAGAATTATATCTTCTAAGAGAAGGTGTACTTGAGGCATCAGGACTACCGGAAAACTACTATGAGAACTTCTTCGTTCGTCTTGATAAAAAAGAAACGATCGATGCTCTTTAAACTTTACTTAAGAACAACATTTCTTTGGAAATTATTATCTTCAGTACTGTGACTAATAAGAGAACTTCATTGTTCGTCTCGAACATAAAGGTATGATAAAAGTCCTTCAAATTCCACTCAAGAATAAAACTTTCTTGGTAAATATGTATATGAGGCACCTAGACTACTACGAATATTTCAAAATTCGTCTCGATTATGGTTTTGGCATAAAAGTTGTTCGAATATCGCTTTAGGATGAAATTTCTCCGAGGGTGATTTATTTTAGGGACCTCGACATCAGGATTGCTCTATCCTATGAAAATTCGTGGTCTATCTTATATTGAGACACATTAACGTCATTGTTATCGATGTAAAATAGGTTTCTGCATACCTTCCTAGCGTATGTTTACTTTGATACAAGGTAAAATCACTGTTAACACCATCTTCTTGTCATGAATGGAGAATGAAACAAATGACGATTTTCTTGTATAAAATACTCACCTCCTGGAGGAAATAACCATTCGCTTGTCTTGACCACAAATTACAGTTTCTGTATGGACCACTCGATCTATCCTATATGGAATGATACTGACTTTGCTATTCATCGCTTATCAAGCTACAAATATTATTGAAAAAAAAATTGTTAATATTGATGAAATGTACATTGTACGAATCTGCAGTCAAATTTCCTGTACGTGATATTAATAATGAATCACATCATAAATCATTGAAACAAGGATAGTTAAAATCTGAATGATGATGGCCTCTTCAAAATAGAAATTGTGTTTACCTGAATAATCCAAAATTGAAACCTAAAGTTTTGATTTTATATGGCGTCTGAAACTTATGACGTCTCATGTATAAGTAAAAAATATAAAAATACCCAAATCAGATTCACAGTTGGCTGTTGGCGAGTTCAGTCTAGTAATGAAACACGAATATGAATTTTTTATGCAAAAAATTGAAGGAAGAAAAATGTCTAAGGGATGTAATCCTCAACTTCAGATTTGATATCCGCTCCGGGGAAACAGTTTTGGTTCGTACATGAATTCTCCGTTTTTCGAATACAATCGATGTGGGCCTTGTCCGGTTCAGGTCCATGAAACCAGTTCGAAATTGCGATGCCTGTATGTACAGTAGGGCGTATCCAAAAAATAATTTTTTTAACAATCGTTTTTGGTTATGGCTGAAAAGTTTCTAGTGGGTCTCAAAATAACTCTTGGAGAAGATGAGCCCAAAAAAGAATGTCTTCAGTTCGCGCAATGTCAATATATTTCAAAAAAGAGGAGAATTATAGATTTAATGTCACCAAAGTCACAAAAATGGTTATTTTTTATCCAGACAAGCGGGAAAGAATTCATATCGTATCCAAACATATACCTGCTGAGTATAGATTTCATTTAAAAAAATCATGTGTTCGCGCATCCATGTTAAAGTCACAAATATTTGGAAAATTAAAAAAATATTTGATATTTTGAAATAATGCAAGCTCAAAAATGGTTATTTCTAAGTTGGTTATTTCCCGCTAAGCGGGAAAAAATTCATATTGTATCCATACATATACCTGCTGAGTAAAGATTTAATAAAAAAATATCTCGTGTACGCGCGTTCAGGTTAAAGTCCCAAATATTTGGGAAAACTCAAGAAATATTTGATATTTTGAAGTATTGCAAGCTCAAAAATGGTTATTTTTGACCCGGCTAAGCAGAAAAAAATTCATATTGTATCCAAATATATACCTGCTGAGTATAGATTTAATAAAAAAATTTTCTGTATTCGCGCATTTATGTTCACAAATATTCGAAAAATTCAAGAAATATTTGATATTTTGAAGTATTGTAAGCTCGAAAATGGTTATTTTTGACCCGGCTAAGCACGAAAAAATTCATATTGTATTCACATATATACCTGCTGAGTATAGGTTTAATAAAAAAAATTTTCTGTGTTCGCGCATTTATGTTCACAAATATTTGAAAAATTCAAGGAATATTTGATATTTTGAAGTATTGCAAGCTCAAAAATGGTTATTTCTGACCCGGCTAAGCGGGAAAAAATTCATATTGCATCCATATATATGCCTGCTGATTAAAGATTTGATAAAAAGAATGTCTGTGTTCGTGCATTCATGTTCAATTCAAAAATATTTGGAAAATTCAAGACATATTTGATATTTTGAAGTATTGCAAGCTCAAAAATTACTATTTCTGGTTAACATTTACGTGCAGTATTCAACATCAACTATTTTAAAATATCTTTCCGAATTTCCGTTGAAACTGTAGCCAAAGATTACGTGGAACTCATTGATTGAAACAACTGCGTCGTGACAGAACCTCCATTAACAAAATCAATACTGGCAGGAGTGTTGCAGAATTTCAAAAAGGGCGAGAGAAATTCCCTATCATTTAAGGAACTTTTTGAACTTCCATGCCATACTCAAGCAGTTGGGAAATGCGTGGAAGAAGTAACATCTTCATCCAGTCAGCCTTGCTCATCCGATCAAAAAGATGGACTCCTCAGAACGCGATTCAAGAACAGAGCAATATTGCCAGTTTTCTTAATTGAACATCAATTCATATTTTGAGAAGTTATTTTTTTGTGAGGTTATTAAGCTTAATATCTAGTCATTTCGATAAGTTACAGACAAATGGTCAAGACCAAAATATAGTAGCATCTTCCTCTCGTAACTTGCATAAAAATAATCATTTTTAAGCTTGCAATACTCAAAAATATCGAATACTGCGTGAATTAATCGAATATTCATGAATTTGACATGAATTTGCAAACAAGGGACAGTTGTTTACAGGATCTATACGAAGCAGGCATATATGTCGATACAACATGAATTTCTTTCCGCTTTCCCAGATTGGAATCACCCATTGCCGAGCTTCCGATACTTAAAAATATCAAATATTTCGTAAACTTTTTGAAAATTAGTAAATTCAACGTAAATGCGCAAACACATGTGTTTTTTATTAGATCTTTACTCAGCAGGTATATATGTGGATACAATATGAATTTTTTCCGCTTGGCCGGGTCAGAAAAAAACATTTTTGTGACTCTGTTGATATTAAATCTATAATTCTCCTCTATTTGGACATATATTGTCATTGCGCAAATCGAAGATATTTTTTTTGGACTCATATTTTTCAGGAGTTATTTTGGGACCAACCAGAAACTTTCCAGGCCTAACCAAAAACGATTGTGAAAAAAATTATTTTTTCGATTCGCCCTACTGTATCGTCTATGCTATGGTTGCAATATAGGATAAATGAATCGAGGTAGTCAGTTTAAATAACAATTTATTTCGAAAACTCACACACAACTTATCCAATTATATGAAGAGTTCCCAGAGTTTGAAATAAATGAATGAAAATTTTCAATTCAGAAAGAAATAGTGATAAAAATATAAAAGTCTCAGTTCTCCCATTTTTCTCCTAATTGACGAATACTTCTCACTTCCTTTTCCTTTCCAGAGTCAAAAATACATGAATAAATTGTGGACAAAAGAAATAAAAAACAATGATGGAGAAGAAAATTCTCTCAGGCCTTCAAATTCCCTTCTCTTTGACACGTACTGCTCATCTCCCGTCCTCCTCCATTTTTTTGAAAGAAAATGAAACTAAAGAAAAAAGAGGAATAATTACAAGTATGACGTACTTAATTTTCTTTGTTAGTAAAATTTATTTCTGAACCCTCATACATTTCTGAAATCCTAAATAAATAAATGAAAACTCCAATTGGAAGAATGGAGAACAATTGTTTAGGCGATAGATGCCTGCAGTCTTCGATTTTCCTCTTCAATGACATATGTGACGTGGAATGAGAAAAGGGGGTTATCTCAAAAACTCGATTTTCGGGTTTTTATTGATTCTCACAAATGAAGATGTGCCCGATGGATTTATGCGAACGCGAAATTTCTATTATGAATATTGAGCTTGTTATTCACGCTCAAAGTTGAGTACTCCATGCTCACTGCTCAAACTACCACAACTCTGAGCCACCGTATCGGTAATTTCGGGTGACTTCGGCTCTTGCCCGGCCGGTCCGGCTCATATAAAGAAATCAAGAAATACTTTATGTCTATTCCCTGAGCGCTCCCGAAGACACACAGATAGTACGATCAGAGTGTAGTGGTAGACAAATCATTTTCTACCTGTATCTTTAGACTCTTCCTTCTACACAAAAATCGAGTTTTAAAGCTAAGCTCCCTTTTCCCATTCCAGGTCACATATACTACTGATCTCCTCTCCTCTTCCGCGGTCTTAGAAAACTATACCTGCTGCGCAGGCACACTTTCTTCGCAAGTTTTATCACGCCTAGGGCGTGAGTCCGTCGATTTGGCGCGGTTCGCGATCGATATTGAATCCACCTTGCGCTTCGCGCTCAGTCATTCGTTTGCAAAGCAAAGCATGCATTTTATTTTCCATCATTATTTATTATTTTTTATGAAATTACAAGTCATAAAATGCATGGATATTAAAACAGATAAATTTCAATCGGCCTTATTTTTATGAATATCGAAATCTATGTATCTTTTTCAAATGAACTTGAATTTTTTATTTGAAGTTCTGTTTTTTACGTTTAAAACAAAAACTATGCTCAAAATGAGAAAATAGTTGAGAAAGAGTTTGTAGAACTTCTTAAAGTAAGTAATTTTTATTCCTAATATTTTTTTCTTATCTCGTACAGTTTAGCCGCAAAATGTTTTTTTTTTTTTCATTTCAATGTTTGTAATTTTTCGCTTTTTTGTTTTCCCCGTTGAGTAACCTACAGATTTCATCAGCATTGGGATTGCTTTCCCTTGATGCTCGTGCTTCTTGAGGATCCCCCCCCCCCCGCCTCAGCCCTTTGGCGTTTGCTTTCCGTTGGAGTGGGGACTAAGTCGGTGGCCTGGATCCCCTTGCATGGGTAACTCAATTTTTTCTGCTCTTCAGTATTGGTTGTACACCTTTCCTGCAAACTGTTCTTTCTCGGAGCTTTGTGAGGTGCGACAGGAGACTGGAGATCAACATTTCTACAAAATCGTCATTCAAGGTGTTCGATGAGTGCCGTCTTCTATTCCTTTCATTGTAAATTGATTTTTCTGAATCGATTATCTTTGATATCATAAAAGTGACGAGTCGGATGAAATACTACTCCTATTTGCGTCAAGATCGATTGTTCTGGCAGAATGATTGTGGTCGTAGCTTTCAGAGGCCATATCTACTCTAATGATTCCGGACGACCCCCAATATTTTTTGATACAATTTAATTGCCTAGAGATCGATTCCGGGACTTGAGGCTCAGATGGGCCTGACTGGGCATTTGAGCTTCTGGATATCTGTACGAAATGATCCATTCTTTATTTGACTGATTGAAAATTGAAGTAGCGTCCTTACCTCGCTCATCCACGAAGTCCATGAGAAATTCATCAACAATATCTTTTTGTTAATGAAACGAAAACTGCAAGTTCTATCAACAAATGATCACAACCAAATTTTCTTATTTCTATTATTCCCCTTGTTCTGTATCCATAATGTGTCCCCTAAAGGTTTGCATAACTTTCTTTCTTTTAGTAAATATATTCAGTGAATAAATTCAATTATTATATTTTCATCAAAATATAGAGATTTGCATTTGCTGCTATCCATTCGTTTATTTGTATTGAAACTTGGCGTTTCCAATCAGAAATTTGACTATAATTTTTTCTCCTGTGCCAATTTACATTCTTCATTTGATGTTTTCTCTGTGGAAAATCACCTTTCTGTTGAGTATCTTTCTGTTGCAAAAGAGGCACTTTTCCGCTCAAAAATGCAACTGTTTTGCGAAAGAATAGTTTTTGCAATCGGAGATCCAAATTTTTTCAGAAATCATACCGTTTTGTTAAATAATATTTTTCACTCGTTCAAAATGAATTCTTTCTGTTCAATTTGTGACGATTCAATTTTCGGTTAGAAATTCATCTCTTCTAGTCCAACATCCAACTTATTTGTTGAAAAGTGTTGTGCGTAACTAAATTTGTCCTCTCACTCAACGTTGAACTTTCCAGCTTAGAAATCATTTTTCTAGTGAAATATAAAAATATCAGGTTTTTTTTATGCTCATTTCGGTAGAAGAATGTAGCTGTAAAAATATTCGAATCAGATGCCTTCGATCGCGGGATCGAGGTTTCTTGAAACTTTTCATTCAGCTATTGTCGGCGCCGGGCAGAAGCCAAAGTCAGATTGTGTGCGTGAAGTGTACCCACTTAGGTCCACGCGACGCACACTTGTACACTTTTTGATGGATAAATGAGACAATACTTTTTTGGCTTACTCTTGACAAAGCTGAATAACTACTTTCATCGTGGCCATCCTCCAAATAAAAAGTTCAGGCCGATTCTTTTGAATGTTGAGTTTGCCCCTCCTCTTTGGTGAAATCTGGACCTTTATTGATATCTTGCCATCAAGAAGTAGAGCCTGATTCCCTTAACTCGCCTGCTTATTCAAGAACTGAGGTATCATTCTCCGCATAATTAAAAATTTCACAAGCTCTCCTATAATTTGCCGCTCCAGAGGATCCTTCAACATGTTCTCGTTTTCTTACAGTGCTCTCGCTTATTTCTGTCTTTTCACACGAGCGACTTTAGTGTCGTTCATGTTTAAATGTTATTTGTCGTTTAATTATAATCATTTTTTCATAGTCATATATGGAACATGACTAAAATAAGTAATTATCAATTTTTCCTCAATTCAAGGTAATGTCTCATGAAGAGGCATACATCCAAATTTCTTATTCCCAAGAAAAAAATATATAACTCTTTTTTATTGCTATTCCTGAAAACGTTGATACGTATGAAAAAACTCAGCGATGGAAATTTTTTCGTTATATCAAACGTCGACAAATTTTACTATACAGTTTGGAATTTGAGGTAGATATCATGAAATGCATTTATAATCTAAGAATATTTGGTTGAGTTGAATACACGTGTGGGCACCAGTCTCCC
The DNA here is from genome assembly GCA_011762715.2 of Neuroterus valhalla. NCBI lineage: Eukaryota > Metazoa > Arthropoda > Insecta > Hymenoptera > Cynipidae > Neuroterus > Neuroterus valhalla. The sequence goes on along the minus strand of WSXT02186063.1, from coordinate 732 downwards.
ACCAACATGCCAAAAGCACACGATATTCTTGGACAGTCACCCATCAAAGTACTAATCGCGCCCAATGCTGCTTAATTTTTGTGATCGGATGGAATCTGGTTTTTCGAACGTGGCATGGCCATTGGCCACTTACCACCTGTCAATAATTTATTGGTTCCCAGACCGTCAGCAACCCTTGCATTTAGTATGTGACAAATGTAAGCTTTTTTCGCTGAGATCAAATTATCTCTAATAATCAGTGAATAATTGAATTCTAGGAAATAGTTTATTTCAATGAACGGAGCACAATTTCAATAATTTCTTACATTTTCCGGTTGTCTCCAATGGAAAACGAAATGACCGTGCTTCTTTCATATTATTTTATTTTAATTTATTTTATAAAATAATATTTTTCAATTGATTTTCCCCTAAAAAAAATTTATCCCTTTAGGAAAAATTCTGTTTCCAATATCCTAAATAGTTGCTTTTTCCGTTATCTGTGGGGTGACTCGAACTCGAACTCCACGATTATTCCGAAAAGACAGGGATATTGGGACTCTCTCCGCCAGAATGAGGATCCTACGCGATCCTCCCGCTTTTATGTATCCATCCCTCTTCAGCGTTCACCCACACTCTCACGCATCGCAGTGCAACTCATGCCCAGGAGGCCGCGGTCCTGCGCGTCGCAGTTGCATACTAGGATTATGCTGTCGTTGCTTTTCAAATGTACCATCTGAGATGTTATTCATTTTA
>WSXT02186052.1:7006-20485 GCA_011762715.2 Neuroterus valhalla | reverse complement strand
CAAGCGCGAAGCGCGAGGTTTGGAACAAACGAGCGCGAAGCGCGAGTCAAATATATTATCGAGCGCGAAGCGCGAGACCCTACGGACGCGCGCCCTAGGTGCGCTGATACTTGCGAGCGAAGCTCAGTGAGAAAAAATGTGATAATTTTGCAAAGTGGTTGCATTTGTTTAATTTAATGCTACGTATGTACTATTGAGTTTGCAACCCCATCCGGGATCGGGAACTTGTTCATATTTCAAATATTAACATTTTTAGTCATTTCATTTATTTTTTCATTTCGGAAAAAAGGTAATAAAGTTGAAAATGGGGGTATGATGAAAAAATGCCAATTTAGGATGTAGTTAAAAATTGCACTTCAATTGAAGATTAGGATCGTATGGAAATGCCCAATTTTTTGTATTTTCAGTAGTTCTGACTCTTTATTCGCTCAAAAAATATATTTTTGTAAATTTGAGTTAGCAGCAATAAAATTCTATTTTTTAATTTATGAATTTAAAATTTCATACCTCTAAAGAAAGTTTTTGGTGTCTTTTGGCCAGTGGGGAGAAAATATCTTGAAATATCTCCTCATATCTTTTCTTTGTTTTTAAAGCATGCTTTTCATAAATTATACGGATAATAATTTCCTTTGAATGAAATTACAGAACAATAGTTTCTAGTTGAGAATATTTTTCAGATATTTTCTTTGGAAGTTTACAATACAAATTAATGTTTTCGTTTTAAATCTCGTTCTCTCGTGGTCAGCGAATGAATTGATGAAATGCATGCCGCCATTTTTAAAACTATCAAAGTGTAAGTGTGTTACTAAGGTATTTGTAACAAGTTCGAGAATTAGGAAGTTATGATGGAGTCTGACGTTAATTGTTTTATTTGTGACTCAAATTTGTCAATTGGTGATATGGATCAAGTGAGAAAAAGAGGGATTAAAACCTTGATCAGTGGAAGGCGTCAGTCTCCTGCCAACATGCCAACAGCATGCGGTATTCCCGCACGACCACCAATCCAAGTACTAACCGCGCCCAACGCTGCCTAACTTCAGCAATCGGACGGAAACTGGGTTTCCAAGCATGGGACATATTGCATTGAATATTGCAATGATTATTATCGATAAATTAGGTATAAAAAAAATTATAAAACAAAATAGAGGAATTCATTTTTCAATTTCGAATAGATGAAAAAGGAATAATGCAGTTTAAAATAATTGGAAAAGTGTTACATCTAGATATAATTTAATAAACGGAATCGAATTTTTAATTATGTAAATTGACAGCTGTTTTTATAAAATTTGATCATTTTGATTAATATTTATGAGGCTTGTATTATTTATCAATAATAATTTTTTATTTCAGCAAACAGTCAAGAATTATCTTCGAGTTTTCAAATTAAAATATATAAATTTATTCTGGAAAATTGTAATTTCACTTATAATGCTATAAATATTTTTATTCTGGGGACGAACTATCGGAAACGCGAATAGTTTCATCAAACACATTTACATAAACTAATTCGATTGTTTCAAGATTTGTTCAAACTTTCTGTTATTTCAAACGGATTTTTTTCTGATATTAACTATTAAATTTTATGTTGAAAATTCGAAATCCTTGTTTCTGGTTGAAAAGGGATCTGAAAGGGAAAGGCATCACTGAAAATACAGCTCTTGTAGCTAATTCATTAAAATGGCATAAAAAGGTAGGAAAATCAGTTTTTCTTATTAAAGATTTATTATAATTAACAATTCTAATTGTGATTGAAAATAAAACTATTTATTAGAAAATTTGTTTACATTTTCGATTTGAAATTGATGTTTTCAACTTAAAATTCAAATATTGATTTTTTCCATAGTTGAAAAGTGATATTTTCAGTTGTACTTTCCATCTCCTGGTGAAAATGAATTTTTTTTTAGGGAATGAAAATACATCTCTTTTTATGGCAAATTCTTCTTTCTGGCACTTTCTTGTAAAACGATGAAATTTCAACAGAACAGTGCAAAGTAGGACAATGAATAATGATATAGAAACAGAGTGGCGACAAAAATACTCAAATTATCCCAAAGGGTAAAATTAAATTATTAGGCACTATGTATATACAAATTATTTGCTCGTACTATGTATAAGCTATATATTATATGATTTACATTGACTTATATATAAGCTTAATACTAGACAAAAAAGAATGGAAAAAATGGTAATATTTTGATGCAACTCTTGTGCAACTTCTTATTGTTTATATGTAAATTAAACATTTCTAAAAGTCAAAATTACTAAAAATACAAAAAATTTGGCATTTCCATACGATCCCAATCTTCAATTGGGTTGCAATTTTTACTGCATCTTAAATTGGCATTTTTTAATAATACCTTTATTTGCAACTTCAATATATTTTTTTCAAAATGAAAAAAAATGAAATTACTAAAAATTTCAATATTTGAAATTTCAACAAGTTCCCGATCACGTATTGGGTTGCAAACTCAACACTACATACGTAGCATTAGATTAAGCAATAATTTAAATCATTATACTCTGCAACTTCATTTTAATTTTTTCCGAAAAGTTATTACCAAAACTCCAATTAATTCATAAATAAACATGTTCCGAACCTTCAAATTGGTTGCAAATTTTAATTTCGTATTGGAGGAATAAATTCAATGTACTATTCCATTTGAAGAAATATTTAATTTTTTCTCGAGCGTCTATTCAATAAAATGCCATTTTTTCAAAAATATACATATTCCCGACCTCTGGCGGGGTTGCAAATCAACATTTTTCATTAAGGAAGAACGTTTTATGTAACTAAAAAGTTCCAAAAACTTTGCATTTATTGTCAAATTTTTTCTCTGCAGACTGGTCTTCAGGACTTAGAATGCAAAATAGTTTACGTTGAAACAATTCTGATTTTCAAATTATTCAATTTGCAAACATATTCATATAAATGAAAAATCGTTACAGCTTCAGTTTCAATTGAGATTTCACAGTTTCCAAAGTATGTTTCGAAGATATTAGGAATAAAAACAAATTCGTATGATTGATTTCCAAAAAAATGCGTGTACTATCAACTGAATATTAAATAATTCAACACATATGCATTCATAAATTTCGAATAATAAATCGATCCATCTCGAAATAACAGGAATAAAAAAAGCGTGTCTGTGAACTAACTTCATGGAAAATGGAAAAGCGAACGGAATCATGAACATAGCCTCTCTCATTTCTAAACTTGTTTTATTTTCATACCCAAAGTTAGGAAGCTATTTATTTTCTAAAATTTTTCCTTGCAAACTTCTTAGAAAATTCTCACGTACCGTGTAAATCATCAGTTTCGCCTTGACTGTGCTACAGTTATTACCCTTCATATAGGCTAGCATCGCGTAAAAATACGACGGTAAAAATAAGCACACGAAACATGAACAGGGCAATGATCTTCCTCGATGTGCGTCTCAGCTGACTGTCAAAAAACACCATTTTCACATTCCATGTCGTTACCACCTTTTTAAAGCTTCATTATTTATCTTTTATAAAGTTCCATCATTTATCTTTTATAAAGTTTCAGGATCACTGCATCGTTCATTTTCAATATTATGATGCAGCAGCTGAAGAGTTTGCAGTTTTTTGCGTGTTTAGTAAACTCGATTCTGCCAGCTCTGAAAGATTGTTGAAAAATTCGAAAATAGGATCAAACAAGAGTTTCAGCTTGTTTGTTGAAATTTAAACTGGTAAAGCTTTCACAAGGAATTCCCACAGAAGAATTACAGAAGAGGAAATGTCGTTCTTCAACCAGTCAATTTTAAATGACATCGTATATATTATGGCAATGATTTAGAGCGAGAATGATGTACAGTTAGAATTATTATAAAACTGGTTGAAAAAGGACTATAGTATGTAGAAAATGAAAAAAGAGAGGGGTACACAGCTTTGCGAATTCATAGCGAGGACCCTCAATCATTTGAATTTCAGTTCTCTAATATCTGAAGTTCTCTTTACTTGTTTCCGTACCAAAATTGTATCCTTTAATCTTTTAATTTAGAACCAAGTCTCTATAACACAAGAAGAAACTAAAAATTGCAGTTTTTTGTTGCAATCGCTCTTACGTTGTATTTTTATTATAAAAACCTATCAAATGAACATTGTTATCATCAAGATTGTTCAATCCTTCTACAACAAATACAAAGTTATATACCCCTTCAGAAAGACTGAGAAAAAGCTTCTGAAAATTTCTGCATTTATTTTACTGTACAAATAAACTGTGTTGCACAAATTATAATATTATATGTCCATTGGCTGTTCTGCGTCCCAACACTATATTTCAGTAGTAGATTATACTCTATTAACATTACACCTAATTGTTACCATCATCTGAATGAATTTCTAAACAACTAAGCAAATTATAAGCCGCTGAAAGTCGTTAGAAAATAAATGTTTCCTCACAGACGAGGACGATTATTGTGTAAAATGACATTAGCCAAAAATTGGCAGCGAACCTCGGAAGCGCCTAGGCCAGTTCCGGCGTGATTGCAATGTTTCTATTGTTGTTTCACATTGTTTTTCATTACCTTGTCGAAAGTTCATAGCAAATCGCAGGATCCTTGTGGCGGGCTGTCTGTTATCGTTAGATGCGTTATTCTCTATGGTTAGATATTTTTAGAAAGCCAGATATAACACGGTACCAAAATAGCAATGCAACACACACGTGCGCACTTATGTATACATATTCACAAACACACTAAGCTGAATGTGCCAGCGAACTCCAATATTTGCATAGCCTCGTTTTTTTTTTAATGCGTCAATCATTTATTTATTTTTTGTTGCTGCGAGAACTCAAAGGGAACGGTGCTTACTTTGAATCCCCATGCTCAACGGCCTCGACGATATCGCCAACGTCCACAGAAAAGTTGCCCTCGACGAACTCCTTCACGACCACGTAATTTTCCGATCTCTGAAAGCAGAACAATACAGTAATTATGTATTTTTCTCACTTCGTTTAAATGTCATTCTGCAAGTGACAGCTATAATTGAAAGACCTTGAAAAGCTCAAGTGTACTATGGTTCAAGGTGTGAAAACAATATTCAGTTTTCAGTTTGCAATTTCATGAGCTGAATGTGCAACCGAAAATGATTAAATAGTTACATTTAAAATCTACTCTTTGATGTCTAATGGTGAAAGGTCATTAAACCCACTCCGCTATAGCTATTCAATTTTCAAATATATTAGTGAAAATTACCCTATCGCTACTATTTTCACGATGAAGACTAGAGAGTCTTCGGAAGCTAGGTGTATTTTCTCGGCTATCCATGCATCCAATCGACTTATCAGACTTGGATAAGGTAACGCCGATGCTATCCAGCCTTTCCAAATTTCCCAGCGTTGACTCGTCAAAGCTACTTGTAGTCGTGATAGGAATTGGCCCATTGAACGTAGACATCATCCCATTATCGAAATCCTCTTCTTTCGCGACAGGACAGCAGTACATTGAAAATCGATGGGCAGCTGGTTTTTTCATCCTCAGAGCCGAAAAGACATTGAGGGGTTCAAAATGATGGATACCATCTTCATCCAAAACCGTGTAAGCAACTTCTCCAGTTAATACACTTCTTGCAGCTTCCCTGGGTACAACACACTGGAATCCTTGCTTTAGAATCATGAAAATCGATGAAGGTTTGTGACTTCTTCTCATCAAAAAGTCCTCAATAGCGAGGCTATTTTCAGCATGCAAGAGTGAAGTAGGAACATCGATTGAGGACTGAAGGGGTTCTTCTTCAGGGACTATCATTAGGGCTGCACTTTCTCGTACCAAAGTTCTTAAGACAGGATCTGATCTCGCTAATTCCGGATCACTGCAGAGATCCCCAAGTGCAGATACAAATTGGGGCCTTTCTTCTGCTAATTTCCTCATTACCGTTAGTCTTCTCAAAATATCAAGGGTCACTTTATCACCAGCTAAAACCCTTGTCGATTTCGTATCACTGAGCACTGCTAGCAGGCTGCTCGCCGTTGAAGTCATACCTAAAGCTCTCGCCAAACCCACTGCTTGAAGTAGCATATCTCTCACTTTTGTTCCCTCATCATTCAGCAATTCTTTGACTTGCATTTCACTCGATTCCCGAACGGCTTGAACAATGGCTTTATGAACAGTTTCTGCAGCTTCCTTTTCTGTTCCTACTCCACCTACATCTCGAGAAACATTCCGCAAGACACGAGAAATCAATTGTGAATCTCCTTTTGATACGGTTCTAAAGGCAGAACCAACCAAGTCGCTACCCTGCTCTTCTTCTAGAACTTGGGAGAGTTTGTCAAGGACTATTTCATCCTTCATCGAAGAATTGGACAAGGTGGATTTTAAGATATCGACTTTGCTGTAGTTGGCTTCTGCTAAGTCGGACAAAACCCCAGCACACAAGTGACTTCGGTTTTGGGGAATAAGTAGAATTTGAAGTACCCCGTCGACTGATTGATCCAAGTTGACAGTGTTTTGTCTGAGAAGAACGTTGAAAGCCTCGCTGATCGAAGATAAAACAATGTCTTGTCCGTCTTCTACTTTGTTCCCAGTTTGTTCGTTTGTTAGAGTTACCACTGCTGCTAGAATTGATGCTTTAACAGCGAAGTGGAGCCATTCTTCTTTACCGTCACTTTCTTCATCGGAAGTACCATTCACTAGAATTGGTGAACCTCCATTCGCCATTTTTTCAATTCCATTCTTCTCAGTTTGATCTTGTTCCTCATGTCGACTCTGATGATTTATCTGGCTCAATTGATTTTGCAAAATATGCTGGCTTTGCTGCTGGACAATATTCTTGGCCAGTTGTGCAACAGTCGACACAACCTGTGCCATTTTCACAGCCGAGCTTCCTCTGAGTCCCAGTTTCTCAGCAATAACAAGAGCTTGTTCAAGAGTAACAGCTTTCGGGTCAACATCCACATCCACATTTGGCAAATCCGTTTGAACATTTCTTCCCACAGACATGCCAGCTTTCGACAACTCTTGTAACATCCTCGAATCGATGCTTGATTCTCCATGATGTTGAGAGGTTGTATTGAAGTGTAAATGTTGAGGTCTTAACAAGCCAAGTTCCTCTGGGGTGACCTCAAAGCCTTGAACCGAAAACTCTAGTTCGCCTTCTGGCGTATCTGTCAAATCTGGGGCAACAAATCTGGGACCTTCTTCCGTCTGAACGATTTGCCCAGGAACAAAAATTACTCCCAATTCATTGGATTCAACCACACGACCTGGCACAAATCTTGGGCCATCTGTGGTATCAACCACCTGGCCAGGGACAAACCGAGAACCTTCATCTTCCGTGGATATAACTTGGCCAGGAATAAAAGTTGGTCCGGCCTTGGTCTCAACTATCTGACCTGGAACAAATCTTGGCCCGTCTGACGTTTCTACTGTTTGTCCCGGAACGAACTTGGTTCCGGTTCGCGTCTCTACCATCTGACCTGGCACGAATTTAGGTCCACTGCTTGTATCAACTACTTGGCCAGGAACAAATTGCTCACCCTTCTCTGTCATCACTATCTGACCAGGAAGAAATCCGTCTTCGGTCATAACACCAGGGACGAATCGAGGTCCGTCTTTTCCACCTCGAACCAACTGACCTGGAACTATCCTCTCCCCTTCTGGAAACTTTTTCACACTTTCTGGAATAAACTCTACTCCTTTGTCTGTCTGTACCATATGACCGAAAATCTCCTGTTGTTGGAAACGAGATATTGCACTTGCAGTTTTAGGATCGATTGCCATTCCCACTGGAGTAGCTTCCAGGTAGACCACTTCGTTGATATTCCTAGCTGCTGCAAACTGAAATCCTTCCTTAGTAAGTGTCGTTAAACCAGGTAAAAATCTTTCTCCATCAGGTGTCTTTACCATCTGTCCTTTGACAAATTTCATACCTTGAGGTGTCTTCATCGTCGTGCCGGGTACAAACTTCAACCCTTGCTCTGATTCCACAGTGATACCAGGGACAAAACAAGCATCTCCTGAATCCTTGATGACATTTTGACCTGGTATAAATCGTGCCCCCTCGGTTGTCAGCATCGTTTGACCTGGGACAAATTGTGAATCTCCAGTCGGTGTCTTCAGACACTGTCCAGGAACAAACTCCCAGGAATCTTGGATCTGGACACTTTGTCCAGGAACAAAAAGCTGGTCTCCATTTTGATCAGTGACAGTTTGACCAGGCATGAATCTAACACCTTCTGGTGTCAGGACAGATTGTCCGGGTACAAAGTTCCCATCACCTGTGACTTGGCCAGCTACGAACTTCGGACCTTCCTTCGTCAAAACAGTTTGTCCTGGCACAAACTTGGCACCATCACTGGCATGGATCGTCTGCCCCTGTATGAATGCTTCTCCATCTTTTGTGGCTAACGTCTGTCCTGCTACGAAAACCGATGTGTTTTTTCCACCTTCTTCAGAAATATTTACAATCTGACCAGGAATCAGCATCGGACCATCTGGAGTCTGGACTGTAAACCCAGGGACAAAAGTATTTCCCCTTGGTGTCTGCAAAGTTTGCCCAGGCACAAATATTGGACCCGTGGGTGTTTGAATTGTCTGTCCAGCGATAAATCTCTTAGCTGAATTTATGTCCAATTTTAACCCTCTCACTTTGTGCATCTCAGATTTTTCTCCTTCACCAAAGTTCTGCACCAAAATTGGTATTTCTTCCACCTTTGGTAAATATTCTGAAACTTCCTTACCGGCTGCCACGAACTTAGCATCAACATCCATTGTAGCTTCAAGATCTTGAGACGGAATGTTCTTCAAGGTTATCTGGACCTCATCATCTGGTTCAACCGTCAAAGGTGCGAAAGGTTGAACAACCGAAATAGCCTCAAAACCACCTGTTTTTTCGGCAATTGGTGTGCTCATTGAGTCTAACGGAGTATGCGTTAAATCCACCAGTTCGGGTATAACCTTCACAGGTTCCGGCATCCTATCCACAAGTGGGAGGCCCTCAGCCATTATTCCGTTCTTCCCAAAAACGGTCCAATCACAAGACTGGTCCAAAGGCTTTATTAAATCCTTCCACTCACTAGAAGACATCACCAAACTTCCTCTCGACCTCGCATGACCAATATCTACATGTTTCCAGTCCACCAATTTCTCATCTTTCTCTTCCTTGATACTCCTCAGTTTCAGCTGCTTCGCTGACTTCAGTTCCTCTTCTTCAGCAGCTTTCTCCTTATCCTCAAATATCTTCTTTGCATAATTCAAACCAGCTTGTCGTTTCCTTTTCTTCTTTTTTGCCTCGGTTTCCAGCCTCTTCCTCTCTTTAACAACATCTTCCCTAGGACCAAATCCATCATACAACTCTTCCAAATCTTTTAAATCCTTAAAATCCACAGATACATTCTTTCCCTGTTTCAGTCTCAATAACACTGTATCGCAATCTCTCGAAAGCATGACGTCCCTGACATCACCATCTCTAACTGCAGCTTCTAGACGTGCAGGGAAAACAAGACTACATCTTCTCTCATCAACAGTGTAGACAAAATTACACATCTCCTCTTCAGGAGATGTTTGTTTTGAATTGAGCAATTCCCTTAGAGCCTTTTGCTGCTCGCCTTCACCTTTCAACACTGGAAAAATGTATCGATAATCTTTCAGCACCACATGTTTCTTTTTCTCGCCGAGGATCAAACCAGCTGTGTAGTGGTGTGGACCCAAACCAGAGGAAGTAGTAATTTTGCATTTTGTTTTGTCATGCGCGTGAACGCCCAAGAGAACAGGAATGTAATGATGAGTCGGTAAACCATAGGATTTACCGGTAATGCGACAAAAACGTTTAGCATCTGCAGGGCTGATTGGTGGCAGAAGCGGAAAGTAGTTGGGCTTTGGAAGGCCCCTACTCTTTCCCGTGATCCTGCAATAAGACATCTTACTCTCCTAACGCCCTTTCACTTATATATTTTAGAGACAACTATCATTTCAACATCTTATAAATAATCTTTTCACTTTCAAAGATCCTAATCATAAAAAACTTTTCTTTCACCGTAAACCAATTATTAATTTTGGAACGTCATATTCAATACTTTTAAAACACAAAATCACAGATTGTATACATTTTAGTAAAACTTGTTGTTAGTAACTTTCACTGCATGGCTCCCATTATCACTTTTATGGTTAGGTGAGATTTCCTTTCCGTTCATGACTCGAGGAAAAAGGTTGCTGCATTTCTTTCACTTGGAGGAGTATAGTTATTTTTGCTTTTAAGATGCCTACAGGATTCCATTGGAGTGCACACGTTCATCTGGTAGCTGGCCAATTCGCAAATTTTTCGCGCGAAAAAAATGTCAAATGGCACACTACTGCTTTCGATACAACCGATTTACCGGGACTTCTGGTTGTTGTGATAGTTTGAAGAATTATTCTAAGATGATACAAAGAAGAAGTATGTCTGTTCTTCGTGCCAGGTGTTGCCTTGGCTCAATTCAAGAAAATATTGTGATCATTCTCACAGGGCCAAAATGGCGACATATCATCCTGACACTTTAATTGAAACTCCTTAATCTTCAGAGTGATTCGGAATTTATTATCCACGTGATATTAACATTAGAATCTTGAATCTCAGTAATTGCATCAATCGCATAGTTCCACGATTTTACTTTTCTATCTTCCAGGTTCCTAAACTGATTTAAATTAATAAAAAAAGTTGTTTCATTAAAAAAAGGGAAATGTTCTCATGGTTCAATGTGAATGAGATCAGATTTATGGACCCGCCGTTTCGTCCCTGCGATTTACATCTTCTGATGCAGGAGTTTCATTATGTTTTAGAAACAACAGGAAGACTCGGTTTCATTTAATCCAATTTTTTGCCAATCAGTCGAAGTAGTCCCTTTCGCCTACGCAAGCACACCGTTCGCGTCTTGTTTATCTTTCGTTTTCGTTCGTTTTTTATTTTGCATTCGCAAATGCTACGATTCTAAAAAATTCATTCCTCGGCGTTGCATCCTCTCACGGTCTCGAATGTATTGCGATACGCGGCGAACGCCAGACTACTAGATGTAAGAAGTGGCTAAAGAGCCGTTTGCGTGGCGAGTCTCACTCCCCACGACCAGAAATAGCTACCCTTCTTACTTCTCCAATACAGCTTCAGAACCGAATACAAACTTGGATGTAGGCAAGTTAAGACGAGTTTGCGTATATAAATTAGTTTCGGTAAAAAGCTTAGAAATTCGAGGAAGATGCTGGCATGGCGTTAACTTATCATCGGATCGATTAGGAGGCAGAGTTACATCCTCTGTGACGCAAGCAAAGTATGATCAAGCACTGCAGCCGTATTGAGAACCTGGTAAACAACATTTGAATAAGTCACTTGTTTAATGAAGTTGCCATAAAAAACAAGTGACTTATCTGAATCTTTCCACTAGGATGGGATCTTTGTACAGATTTTAGCAGCTGATAACGGAAAGAGCGCAAGAGGGAAACTGAAGACCAGCGGAGGGCGAACAGCGTCACCTTCAGCTTGCTCATAGCTCGGCTGCTTCCCTTCCACTCTCACGGGTGTGCTCACGCCCCCCCTCTCTCTCTCTCTGGCTCTTCGTTTCTCTCTTATACACATGCTTATACAGAAGACATCTCTTTCAGAAGAAAGTGAAATTTTCTGACTGAAGAGTGGAATTTTTTTATTTTGAGCGTTCGAACGATGAATTCCCAATAAAGATGTCAAGTTTTCGAATGAAAAAGATTGACAATATTTTTTATTTTTTAACGAAATAATCAAAATTTCAATGAAATATATGAATTTTTGAATAAGTGGCTACATTTTTCACCTTGTTGTTGGTTTTCAACCAAGAATATTAATTTTCAGACAAAATGACGAATGTTCAACAAAACAGTTGAGTTTGTGACCAAAAATAGAACGTCAACAAAATAGTTGACATTTCACCTAAATAATTACAGTTTGAATGAAATAGATGAGTTTTTGAAAAAATGGCTTAAATTTTTTACATTATTATTGGTTTTTCAACCAAGAATGTAAATTTTCTAGAAAAATAACGAATGTTCAGCAAAACCGTTGAGTTCATGACAAAAAATATGGCTTCGACAAAATAGTTGATATTTCGACAAATTAAGAAGTTACAATGAAAAGGATGAATTTTTGAACAAGTGTCTAAATTTTCGACCTTAGTGTTGAATGTTCAACTGAAAAGATAAATTTTCTACCAAAACGACGAATTTTCGAAAAAACAGTTGAGTTTATGGGAATAAATACGACTTCGACAAAATAGTTGACATTTCAACAAAATAACTAAAGATTCAATGGAAAACGAGAAGTTTTTACAACTTGTTAAATTTTCCACCCTGTTGATGAATTTTCAACCAAGAATATGAATTTTCTAACAAAATGACGAATTTTCAACAAAACAGTTAAGTTTATGTCAATAAATACGACTTGAACGAAATAGTTGACATTTCAACAAGATACCTAAAGATTCAATGAAAAAGGAGAAGTTTTGAACAAATAGCTAAATTTTTTACCTTGTTGTAGAATTTACAACCAAGAATTTTGATTTTTAACAAAATTACGAATGTTCAAAAAAACAGTTGAGTGTATGACAGAAAATACGACTCAAACAAAATATTTGAATTCCAACAGAATAATTAAAATTTCAATGAAATAGTTGAATTTGTGAACAAATGTCTAAATGTTTGACCATTTGTTGAATTTTCAACCAATAATATTAGTTTTCTAACAAAATGATAAATGTTCAAAAAAACAGTTGAGTTCATGGCAATAAAGAAGACTTGGACAAAATAGTTGACATTTCAACAAAATAACTGGAGATTCAATGAAAAAGGAGAAGTTTTCACAAATTGCTAAATTTTTTACCTTGCTGTTTCGATTTTTAACAAAATTACGAATATCCAACAAAACAGTTGTGTGTATGACAGAAAATACGACTGAAACAAAATATTTGAATTTCAACAGAATAATTGAAATTCCAATGAAATAGATGAAATTTTTAACAAATGGCTAAATTTTTGATCTTATTGTTGAATTTTCAACCAAAAATATGAATTTTCTAAAAAAATGACCAATTTTCAACAAAACAGTTGAGTTCATGGCAATAAAGACGACTTGGACAAAATAGTTGACATTTCAACAAAATAACTAAAGATTAAATGAAAAGGTGGAGTTTTGAACAAATAGCTAAAATTTTTCCTTATTGTTGAATTATAAACCAAGAATATTAATTTTTCAACAAAAAGTGAATGTTCAACAAAGGAGTTGAGTATATGACAGTTAATAGACTTAAACAAAAAACTTGATATTTCAAAAAAAGTAATGAAAGTTTCAATGGAATAGATGAATTCGTGAACAAATGTATAGATTTTAGACCTTGTTGTTGAATTTTCAACCAAGAATATTAGTTTTGTAACAAAATGAAAAATGTTCAACAAAACAGTTGAGTTTATGACTAAAAATACAACTTCAACAAAATAGTTGACATTTCAAAAAAATAATGAAAGTTTCAAT
>WSXT02186041.1:0-17434 GCA_011762715.2 Neuroterus valhalla | reverse complement strand
CTCTTGAATTGAAATAATTTGTAAGATCAAAACAGCAAGTTATGCACCCCTCAATCACAGTAAATTAAGTAGAGTTAAATCTTTTTTTTTCGACTGAAAGGAAGGACTGACACTGTCTAATTTTTTTTGCTTTGATGGAAGACAGTTTGCAATTCTTTCGACATGATGCGTTCTTTCAACTTTGAATAAGTATTCTTTATTCTTTGATGAGAAAAATTTATTTTTTCGCAGTTTAGAAAAGTGAAAATTTGTACTACTTTTTTTCCTTCAACGTAAAAGGATGATTTTTTTAAATGTTTCAAATCATTTTCTGAGATGAAAAGAGTAACTTTTTATAAACTGATATGTGATTTCTGAATATAGAAAAGGAAAATTTGACGTTTATAACTTTGCTTTCAAACAAAAACAGACAAACTTTTTTTTTTGCTTTTCGAGTTATGAAGCGCAAATTCATATTCACTCAAGTTCGCGGAAGATATCCTGGGAATTTTTTTCGTAATATTTGGGAGTTTATTGAAAGAAAAAAAAGCATTTGTCACTAAACTACTAGAAAATTTATATTCTATTACCTTAAAATTGTGCTTTCGACTCGGAAAAACAAAAAATTTGACGGACAACGAATAATTGAATTCTAAACATAAAGGTCCTTCAAGCCGGATCGAATTCTCTTGAATTGAAATAATTTGTAAGATCAAAACAGCAAGTTATGCACCCCTCAATCACAGTAAATTAAGTAGAGTTACCGTTGATCCAATGGTGCTGTGGCAATTTGACTTGCGAGATTAATTGCTTGGTGGGAAAAAATTTGCTGATTATTTTGGGGAACGGTGTAAATGATTGGCGATGCACCATTCCCACCGTTATTAACAAACAACTGAACACTCTGTCCTTCAACCGAGTATAATCTGGATACGTCTTCGATAGAAATATTGAAATGCTGGGCCATATTAGTCAGGATTTAACGTACGAATCGAGAAATTTTTTCATTTAGCGTTAGCCGGTTCAGATGTTTTGTTCCTAATGCACCAAAATACACCAGCCCGTCAAAAACATCTCTGCGAAGCGACGCACTGGTATCTGGAAATGTGACCTAACAAACAAAATGTGGATTATTTAAATTACTTATTAATAACGACACATCCTACCGGAAACTTGCTTTCATTCAATTCTTACTAGATTCTAATTTTTATTGCGAGGATTTTGATTGAAGATGAAATAAAAAGCAAAAGCTATAAATGAAAATTCTAGTTCCGACTGATATGCATTCAAAGCTGTATTTTCCATAATAAAACAAATCAAAATATTGCTGAATAAAAGTGAATTATATAAGTGTTTCATTGATCTTTCAGCTTTTCGAAAATCTATTTGCAAAAGTAAAGAGTAACATCTAGAACATAGTAAATAATTGACATGAAAGGAATAACTAAAAGAGAGAGATAGAATTGAAATCAAAGGAGACTGATTTTAACTTTGTTCTTTTTCATTTAAAATGGAACCACATTTACAGAAACCATTGCAACTTTGACAGAGTGTACGCTTTTAATTTTGAATGATGGTCGATTTGACTGCTCTTAGAATTTAGTGACTGCTTTGTGATCAGTAACGAAAATTGCATATTACACTTTGGATTTGCGCCCTTTTTATTTCAAAGGTTTTTGAGTGCAATTGAACTTTTCTACAATAGAAACAGTCCATTCAAAATTCTTGTGCTTTTAAAAATAAGACAATTCGGAATCTGGAGTACTTTCGAATCTCGAAAATGTTAAATTTGGAATATTTTGCAACGTTTCCACATTTTCGGGGGTGTTGCAAATTAAAATCTGCTTGAACAGTAGGCGCTCTTTAATTGAAAATGCTCTTAAAACTGAAAGGATTTTTAATATCATATCCTTCCAATATGGGAAGGCATTTAAATTTGAATAATTTCCAAACACTCGCAAAATTGGATAGGCTTGCAATTAAAAAAATTATATTTAAATTTCGTGCATCTTTCAATCAATTTATTTTGCACAAAATCAATTATTCGAGATTTGTGCAGATCTTGGGAGAACTTTTTTTGTTAATTTAGACTTCATCTGTTCCAATCGAATAAAATTGCTTGAACCTGTGGATTTTTTTATCAAATTGCAAGACTGATAAAAACGAAATCCACTAACTTGTTTGAATCATGGAATAGAATTCAATTTCTGCCATTCAGAGCTTAATTTAACGAACGCAAAAAATGTATCATTTGTTATTGACTCGCGTTCTTTACTGCTCACAACAGAATATAAAAAACATTTATTATTTACGACAAGAAATGTTTGTGATAACAACAAAAACTGATTAAACGAAATCAGGATTCCGTACCAAAAGTATATCTTACGAAAACCTTTATATGGAGAAAAGTCAGAACATTCTTGGTTTGAATAATAAAGGTTCCAAATAATTTTCTTCCAGCGAAAAATATTTAAGAGAATTGTTTATCAGGAATAGAAAATAATTATATATAGCACACACTGAATTTCTTTCAAATTTCAGTTTCCTTTAATTTTGATGTTCATTCCATTTTTTTCTGAATAAATTTGTTACAAATTTTTAACGCTAATAAGTTCATGAATTTGTGATTATTCTATGCGGGTAATTTTTCTTCTAAATAAATCCTTTTTTTGAATATTGAATTATGATCGATTCCTTAAACCTAAAAATTAAATCTTACACTATAAACAATGTTTGAAAATTACCATGTCAATGCATGGTAAAACGAGATATAAAAGTACCAGTGAATAACGCAGTAATTGAAAAAAAGGAACGGTAGAGGCTTCAACGTGATAAATTTCATTTAATTTGTACTTAAGTACATTTTGTTGTAAAGTTACAGCGATTTACGTGGTAAAATTACACTCATTGACAATTAAACTATGGTTGAATTTACGACGTTAATCACTGGTATTCTCACGTCCACTTTTTAACATGGTATTATTACACATTAACGGTAAAAATTATGCAAAAACTGTGGGATTTCACCGTGAATCTCTGCAAATTCACAACTAATTTATAAACCATAACACATGAATCCAAGTAAAACGTTTAGAAAACCGACTCTTTAATTTTCAACTACTTCTCCACATACCAGAAATCTCCTCACTTCAAACAATAAAAAACTAAAATAAAATACTTTCTGACGCAATATATCAGCAAACTTAAATTTTAATTCGAAGAAATTATAACAAAAATATTAAGATGTAAGCAATATTTGACAAAATTTTCGAAAAATGCAGATTTGCAAATATCTGTTGAAAAGATGAAAAATTTCAGAGAAACTTTTTGACTTTGATTCAAAATTAATGAAAAATACATCCCCGGCTCACTAATTAAATACATTAAACACTTCTCTATGAAATAAAAAAAATCCTAAACACCTGAAAAATATATAAAAATCCTTATAGAATCAATTTCCAAAAAAAATGAAAGGTAGCAAGTGGCCAAGTGGGTGGGATAGAGAAATACGCACAAAGCATTGAAAATTGGAGCGATTCACAATTTTCGCCTCAGATTTGTAACGTTTTCCCTGTGGGATAACTAAAAAATTCTGTGATATTGAATACCCTGAAATAGCGAGAGGAAGAAAATGCTTTTAAAAAATGTAGAAAAAAGCAAAAAGCATGCTGGTTTTGCAAGTTGGAAACGAAATGATGCGCAGTGAGGAACAACAATCGAGTCTACATTTTTGGAGACGGGAGAAGAAAGGACAGAAACTTACAGAGTGTTGGGTGAGAAAACACCGTTAATCTTGACGAAATCAGGTCACTGTTGCTTCCCCACAAACTATTTTCTCATGCTCTCTTTAAGAAAATAACAACTGCACTTCGCCATTTGTGTCGAGTTACACATTAACGTATCGCGAAACGCGAAACTCAGCCACCTCGAGCCGAAAATGTACAAGATTACGCCACTTGCAACAAGCTTCCGGTCTGTGTGTTCGTAAAACCACTAACCGTCGCGAGAAGACCAATGAGTGTCTATACGCAAGAGGGAAAGTCGATAGGAAAAATCCACGGCCGCCTGGCGGTAAAGAGAGAAGGTAGGTTTGAACTTTCGCGCCGAGTTCGATTTTGGACAAGTTCCGAAAAAATGTTTGTATATTCCATTTCAAATAACGTTTCGAAGTATTTTTAATATAAAATGCCATAAAATGTTCCAGGATAAGAGAGTTGTGAAGCTTATGGATTATATAACGAAATTTTGTGCGTGATTGGTACAAATAGATAATAATTTTTTAAAGCGCGAATCAACAATACTAAACATTTTTTTGAACCAGGAACGGGATTTTTAATTTTGCGAAGTGCTTTTAGAGGCCGTCTTCGAATGACGTGAGACGTTTAACCACCTATTTTGAGTTATATACACTAACTATAGAAAGAGCCTCACAAAATGAAGGAAGGATGGGGAGGCATATTCAAAAAATAAACATTACGTAATTTAAGAACGATCACTTAGGAGTTGAAAGGAGTAAAATTTCGCATCTATTCTGGAATTTTTTTCCAGCGAGGGGCCTCCTATCAACCACGTTTGTTTGTCTAGAAGGGGGTAGGGTCAACCTAGTGCCAAACAATGTTGGGGTCAAAAATCGGTTGAAAGTGAGCCAGGTCGTTTATAGAAACACCACAAGAAACGGTAGTATGTTTTTACTAAAAGTTTTTTTTTTAAGTTGGAAGCGAGAAATGGTAGATTCAACCTCTCTGTCGAATGAGGTTCGACAGAGATATTTGGTCCAAAACTATCGCACCTTTTTTCTACCTCAATTGACAAAAGGAGTAGTCTCATCCTAGAAAAAACAAAGCCTAAATTTTTGGACTGTTCTTAGAAGTTGTAAGGAGCGAATTTTGGGTTTGGAAAATTCTTCCTAAGATGATAAGGAGAAATTTTTATGACAAAGTTTTTACTACCAAAGCTTCTATGATAATCATAATTTAAAATTTAAAAATCATAGTTTAAAATCTTAATTTACAGGAATTAAGGACATTAAGGATCATATTATCAAAATAACAAAATTTAAAAATTATCCACTCAATTGGTTTTAATGATTTCAATAACTTCTTAATTTCATTAAGAAGTCTCATTTCAGTTATTTTCTATCACTCTGAAAGAGTCTGAAATTTTCTGTATCATTTTTCCTCATTATCTTTCCTAAAAGTGTTGACTCCTGATTTCCATTAGGAAACATTAGTTTCAGGGGCGAATCGAAAAATTCTATATTGGTAAGAATCTCAATTAAATTTCTCAAAATTTCAACTCGTAAATTTCCCTTCTGAAGGACCATGATATAATTACCCGATTCCCACTTCACCGACAATGTTTTTTCTACAACTTACGCCCATACTTACTTTTGAAAATGATTTAAGAAGCATAAAGGAACGTTTGCATAGTTCCGAATTTCTGAAACTGAAAGGAAATTTCAATTCTTCAATTTTATTTTTAAATGGCGGTAAAGTAGGAATCGGGTAAGTAATATATGGCCTCATGGCTTGAAAAATATTGTCTCCTGAGGTTTATTTAAATGCATTATATTCAAGGGTCAGTATTTTATAAATTTCATATTTTTAGTGAATCTTCTTATAATTTCATGTTTGCAAGAAATTCCAGGGAAAGACATTTTATATTCTTCTTCTCCTTTTTTTATGTGTCCCTAAGCGTTTACACAGCTTACTTTCCTTTAAAATAGTTTCTTTTAATTTTGACATTATTGTAGATACCAATTGTCAGAAAAAATTCTTCAAAAGAATCTTGGCCTTTGGTCTGATTTAAATCCATTGAATTCAGGGGCCATTTTTTTCTAAAGGATAGTTCCATATTATTATGATATTTGATTCTAATTTTATACTCACATACAATTTTTGAAAGATAAATTCATTCTAATTTTCGCCTAATTACCCAATTTTCGAGAAAATTCGTTTCAAAAACCTTTGTCTGTGAGTCACATTCGATACATTAAATTCAGAGGTCAAACTTTTTACGAATTTCTTTGAATCTTTATTTTTTAAAATATATATAATCGTTTAGAAAATACTACGATACTATAATCCATGATCCATCATCAAGAAGAATAAAATTAAATCACTATTGAATATTATGAGTATTTAATTATTATAATCAATTTTTACCATACTGACAATATTTCCTACTGATATTAATGTTCTTTCTCACAAACCATTCTTATTCAGGGGCGGCGGAAGCAGGGCTCTGGGATTCCCCGTCCACTTAGGAATTTTAATCATTAATAAACTTTTAAGGAATTAGGCTACCACTCTGCTTATAAGATTTTTATGGAACAGGAAACGGAATGTAAATGTTATAGCAGATCAACTACTATGACACTCAGAATGGAAAAAAATATATTTAACGTGTTGTGTATACTTTGAGGTTAGAATACTAGGTTAGGTTAACCAATTCACGTAAAATACAGTTTCGAATCCTCCAACCTTCAAAAATTATTAACATACCCTCAATTATGTAACTTAGTACTCCTTCAGAGATATTCGAACAAATTTGTTGATTAAAAACAGTATAATAAAAAACAAAGTTCAAACTTCGCGCCATTCACCTCCAGTTTCCAAGTGCGCGATTTTCTTGTTGAGGCAACTTGTCCAGAATCGCTCCAACGGAAAGGACCAATGAGCATCTCGAAATTAGGCCTCCCATTGGCTCATTCACCTAGATTTCCATTTTGAAGCAAAATAAGCTGAAATTTTGAGGTTAGAATCGCGTTTTCATTTATTTTTTGATCTCAATCAATCGGCATCGTATCCACATGGCCATGTGTTCACAAAATCCAAAAACCGTCAATTTTCTCTTTTGACAGTTCCAAACCGTAACCGGCGAATAAACCGTTGTTAACCATCAAAACAGAAGCACGTGGTTTTAATGTTTACATTTTGTTATCTGTTAGTATGGGATTTGGAACGAAAATTTTAAGCAGGTTCACCCCGTTTTTCCAAAAGAGGAATATTTTAATTTTGGAAATGTTTGGAAATGAATAAAATGTACGAAAAAGGGTTAGAAGATTTTGGAGGTTATTTTTTTGTTCGTGCATGAAAATTATTTTTGGAGAGGATTAAAAGAATTTCCTACGTTTCGCTCCTTGATTTTTGATTGTTAGTGGAAGTCAGAAATGCAACGAAAAGGAAAGTCTGGTAGTGCGAGCATTTTTAGAGTGCAAAAGTGATCATTTAAAGACTTACCTCCCTTCGAGCGTCGAAAAACGACACGTAACCATGAAATTCCATGAACATTAAATCTGTGTTGGATGTGTTTGTGCTTCACAGACGGACGAGACGGTTGGAGACGGTACACACACTATTTTAGGATTTTGCCATTATTCTTGTGCTTTAGTGTAAATAGTGAGATTGTTGAAGAAGAATAGTAAATTTATGATTATCCTTAATTGTTGGATATTAGAAAAAGCTTAGGTATTCGCTGGAGGATGCAAATAATTGGATTCGCGCAAAGTGAAGTTTCTATTTTGAGGTTAGGTTTCCAAGTATGGAAATTGCAACGATTGCAATTGAAACCACTGCAACCTGTTGTTATCGTTGTCATTGAAGCTTATCATGATCATATACTCGTATAATGAAGTTCCTGTGATAGGAAACATTTTTTTTTCAATAATTCCTGTCCCCAAATAATATCTTCGAGAAGGAGTTTCTATTTGTTAAACGTAGATGATATCGATTATGTATTTTCTGATTGTTACAAAATAGTTGAATTATTATGTAATCGTGGAAAAAATTGGACAAGAAAGAGTAAATTAGAGCATTTCTTCAGTTTCGAATAATTGAAATTGTGAAATGAAAATTTTTTTTATCCTTGCGATGGATCTTTTTTTTCATTGGTTATGTCATTTATTTCATAATAACCGTCTCATGGTCTCAAAAAAAGTTTACCATTTTTTAGCACGTTTTTTTGATGAGAAAGAATAAGACTTTGGAGAATTTAATTTAGTTCTATAATTGCATTTTATATTATGCTCTTCTGTATTTTTCTTCACAGAAAAACTGTGAATCTTCTTTTTTTCTAAGCAGTTTCTGATTCTGAAAAATATATCATCTTCATGCTTTAATTGAAACTAGCAACATTATATGCGCGCGCTACAGTGCGCGAAGAACATTGCACTGCCAATTAAAAATATACAAATTGGAAGCAAGAATATTAGTAAAATAACATTTTTAAAATGGTTTTTTCAAACCATGAAATATAACTACTTCTAGCAGATATAATCATAATCATGCAACTTTTATAATTTGTAAACTCATTCAAACTTTTTCCTATGAAAAAGTAAGAAAATGAAGAACTCGACTCATGCTTCAAATAAACGAACCGTAACAATTTTTGTAATATATCTCCACAGTTTGATTATTGAATATTCTATATTACATGGTTAATTCAAAAATGTAAGATTTCGATCATTTTTTAGTCCAATCCCTTCAGTTTCAAATCAAAAAAATTCTGATTCTATGGTCGTATTCTCAAACGTTGAACGCTTAAAGCTGGAAGTTTTTTCTTCTTTAACTTATGAATTCGAAATAATTTGAACCTGCTTTATTTGAAAAAGTCTTGTTTCCAAAATTGTAATCAGAAATTATTCGATTTTAAACGCTTTGATACAGAGATGATATAATTTAAATTTCTATTATTTTGAAATTATACACTCTTCAAAAAATGTCAATTTCAAATTTCAGTTTGAAATTTCCGAATATTCAATCTGAAACTATTCAATTCTGAACATTGCGAATTTATAAGCATTCCGAAACCTCGAATTCAGAATTTTCTCAATTCTACATAAGAAAACTTCAAATCCGCTTTATTGGAAAGTGTACTATTTCCCGAATTTCGAATTTTTAAGCTGATTCCGAATTTTCTTATTAGAAATTATTCCACCTGTGGGAACATAAACTTAGGATTAATATAATTGTAGTATCATCCTGAGAACTTCGAATGCAAAATGATTCAAGCTGAAAAACTTCCAATCATCGAATCATCAAATTT
The DNA here is from genome assembly GCA_011762715.2 of Neuroterus valhalla. NCBI lineage: Eukaryota > Metazoa > Arthropoda > Insecta > Hymenoptera > Cynipidae > Neuroterus > Neuroterus valhalla. Next base: position 8,410 of record WSXT02186041.1, on the reverse strand, counting down.
AAAAACATATTTATGTAATTTATAAATCATTATAGCTTCAGTTTCCTTTGGGAGTGAACAATTCTTGAAATGTGTTTCAAAACTTTCAGAAATTGAAACGAACCAATTTCAAAGAAGAAACAGGAATAAGGAAACAAAAGAATCTTAGCGGACCAACCTCATGGTGCTTACAGAAAACTGCGAAAACATCAAGATTATTATTAGTAATTAAATTTTGAAATAACAAGTTAAAAAAAAGGATTTCTGTGAACCAGCTTCATGGTGCGAACGGAATACATTGAATGCGAACAATGAAAATGCGAACAGAATCATGAACTTAGCTGCTTACAGTTGTAAATTGTTGTATATAAAACCAAAATATTTTTATTGTTTTAAAATATATTTCTCCACGCCAAATTAGAAAAATTCTTAACTTTTTTTACTATAAATGTTTTTTTTTCTTTCATTCTACCCAGGAGGGCACAATCTCCTGCCAACATATCAACATCATGCAGTATTCCCGAACGATCACCCATCCAAGTACTTACCGCGCCCAACGCTACTTACCTTCAGTGATCGGACGGAAACACTTTTCTGAGTCTTTTTTTAAATCCATAAAACACCAACGGGAAGTCGGAAATTTTTAGATAATGTCACGAATAAAGGAGGGTCGGAAGTTTGAGTTTCCATTTTTGACTGCTCGCTAGTGTTCTACGAATGTTCAAACAGGTTTCAAAAAGTAGAATAATTATCTTAATATCACTAGTCACGTAAAACTTTCTATTTTGTGTTCTCTGCAAGTTTTTTTGCGATTATTTTGATTATCGTTGAGATTAAAAGAATATTGAGGTTGACGGTGAAATTCATCAGAATCATGTAAAACGTAAAAAAAAAAAATTACCTTCATTTTGCAATGTGATTCAAAAATTTGTATGAAGAATTAAGTTGAAAAGAACCAATAAACGAAAGCCGATATTAAAAAAATAGAGCCCGGATTCAAATTCAGCGCTTCTTCCCGCGCTCATCGTCAGAACGTAAGTTAAGCAATTTCTATCATTCTGAAACTTTTCAATGAGTAGATACTAGAATAAACAACAAAACTTCAAGAAACAATTACAATAAACATTTTCAGAATCTTTTTTTGAATTCCAGAACATTGTACACACGAGAAAATGGCATAGACTATAGAGCGAGCCAAAATCCACGTAAAAACTAAGAATGATCTTACTAGGGATGCTGATTTTTTTCAAAAAAATAGTTTTCGATGTAATTGATTTTTTTCCAACAATCGTTTTAGACATTGATTTTTCTTGAAGCAAAAATCGATTATATCAAAAATCGATACGTCTACAAAAAAATCCCATATTTGGCAGCTCCGTTTAGATGATAATCAAAATACTCTGCTTGGAATGTGTTCTTGAAGTCAACTCAGTTAAAAAACATGCGCATGAATTTCGTTTTGCAACAAACCTCCACAAAACCAAAAAAAAAATCGACATTTCACTAGGATTCACTATTTTAATAGCTCAAAAAGAAGTTAGTCCTGGTGGATAAAAAAGAATCGGAAACGATATTGAGATTTTCCGGCGATATTTTGATACAATCGAAGATGAAAAATCGTATCGAAAGAATCGATTTCCTCATGAAAAAATCGATTTTTAAAAAAATCGATAGAAAATCAACATCCCTATCTTACACTCGAGGCCTGACATCGTACTCCTTGACAAAGAGAAATGAATTATGTTCGGGATTAAAATTTCGGCTCGAGCCGACGCGACAGTAACATCACAGTCAAGAAAACTTATGAGGCAGCTGAAGCCACTTGATCGAAGTGAATGAATTCACCTCGGAAAATTGAAAAAAGCATGAAAACATTTGTTTAACATGTATGAAAGTGTAATTCAAAGAATGATTTCCTAATTCTAAGATGTCTTATAGAATTATTGAAAGCTGAGTATCTTTAATATTGTAAAGAATTTTATAAGTTCTTACTTCCTACTCCATTGTACACGGAATGAATTTAGTAAATTATACTCATGTTTTCAGCAAACTTCAGGAATTTAATAATGTTAATATTTTTATTAAAAATGTTTCGTCAATTAAGAACATGCATTCGTTCATTTTTTTAGTATAGCAAAACATTGCAGCAGTTTAGGTTCACTTCTTGTTGCGAAGAGGTCCGCATCCTCCACTTTGCCATGGCCTGTCAACCGAGAAGTATTTCTTCAGAACGTTGAAAAACAAGGAATGCAACGACAACTGGTTCGGTGAAGGTGCCCGGAATCAGGATAATACACTTAGAATCTTATACTTTCTTAAATTGATTCTTAAAAAGAGAAAATGAAAGTATATTCTTTTATTAAACAATTTATTCAAAATAGAGTTAAAAATACGATAATGGTAATAGCAGATTCGATTCGAAAGTGGAATTACTAAGTCTTAATACTCATGAAAAGGCATCTTCTTATTATCTTACTATTTGGTCTTTTCGCTTCATTATTATTATATATAAATTATATAATAATAGATCCCTGAATCCTTTTTACCACAGACTTGTTTCTTACAAATAAAATCAATACATTTTCGGACCCATCGACCTTTCTCTCCTTTTTCTCAAATTGAAGGTAACAACAATCGTGATTTCAATACTTCAGCAACTTTTCTTCTTTATATCCGTTCTGCCCCGTACGGATTTTTGGGCGAAAGAGGCATATCCGTCTCGAATTGAAATTCCTGTTTAGAAGAATTTAAAAAATTAATATCTTATGAAGAACCTACAGGATTGGAGTATTATTCTAGATGAAAGATTAAAAAGATGACTTTCTCTTACTCATAGATCGTATTCGTTTTTGATTTCCGTCTTCAGTTCTTGTCGATGAAATGGAAGCGAATCACGAACGGTATCTTCCTATAATGCAGAAAATGTTTTGATAAAATCAAATTTTTCTGAAAATATAAGCATTTATGTAACACGAATCGGTATTTGTCTCTTTGAACCAACTTTGAATGTGGTTTCATGAAGAAAAAAACTCAATAACCATACTCTGATTATTCGCAAAGAAAACATCTACCGCGGGAAAAGAGGCGCTGCTGTATCAAAACAAACATGGCTGCCTATGGGATTCGACATGCACATGATTAGCATTAGTCTTAACACGTTTATTTAGGTAAAGAATAATTTAAATTTAATAAAAATGTTGCTACTCTCTCTAAGAACATTGTGTGAGTATGCTGTTGCAACGCCGTCTTACAGAAACTTAATCAAAGGTGAAAGAGCGATAAATTCTGGTTTTATAATCGTGTGTGGAACGACTTAGAAAGGGGAAGATAGGATTGGCCTTTTTTCACTGTGCTTACGTACAAGCGGATTAGCCTCAGAGCCACATACAATTACGGGAAAATTGCCAACACAGCACACATTGCCTTTACGAGTATCGTTTGTCTTTCTATGGTTTCAGGAGAATTCCATTTTCAAGTTTTTATATTAACCTAAAAACTTCTTATGTACTTCTAACAAATCAATCTGAAACAAAATTAATTATTATAACATTATTTCAGTGCAACGCATGTAAACAATGCTACGTGTATCCCATCGGCAGCCATATTGGTTAGTTCGCTAGATGGCCATCAGGTCTCGAATTGCAACTTTAAATTCCCAATATTAAGTATCGTGTGTTCGGAGGAAGCAGTTTTCTTACCGCTGAGCGTGATTTTCAAAAAAGGGGGGTCGTACTGGGTACGGACATGACCTTGATATTTATCGGTAAAGGTAGATAGCGCTTAAAGCGGCGAAAATCTAAAGTTCCTGATGGATGAATTCCTGTTTTATGCATGTAATTTTCAGCAAAAAATTTCTACTGGTAATTAAAATTCATTCAGGTGAAAACGAGAGTGCCCATAAGGAAATTCATGGAATCAATACTTATGAAAAAAAAATTGTAGTCTTAGTTTCTCGGGGGGTACTGCTAAAAGATTTAGAGGTTATATGATACTTGTAATTATTATTATTATATTCAAAGAAAGCTTATTACGTATCGAGACATAACCGAATATATCATTGCTTACGTACTCAACACAGCAGTTTGTTTTACCCCCCAAAAAATAGTAAAAGATCGGAAAATATGTATTATTCCTCAAGAGGTGTTATAGGCAAAAAATTTTCGAAATTCAACTCAGTCAGCTAATATCACAGATTCTTATCGATAAACGATGGGCAAACATTTTTTTTCCAAAACTTGATTATACGAATTTCATTATAGGCAATCTCATTTCCCCATATTAATATTTCTATTTTGAGTAGGAATCTATTCATAAAGAATCAAATGTGAACGAGAGCAATTCATCCATTAGGACTTGCAGTTTTCATAAAATATATGGCTAAGGATCTTTTGGGGAAGGATGCGACGAACCATGTGCCTTATACGGATTCGTCGAGCGGAGTTATTTGGTGCGAGAAATTGAGCTTTGAGTACGAGAGAGAAAAATTTCTCCAACTCAACTTCTTCATCCAATCGTGCACTGAAAAAGATTGGATCAGCGGTGCGCCCAGCAGGCATGACCGTAGCACCAAATGCGCGACTCGAAACGCTACCACAAATGAGAATAGCTTTCTTCTCAGTTTGGGCGAGCTAGCGTCCCAAATCGAGGGTGCTGCAGCACAAACGTGTTGGTAGAGTAGGTCTCCTTTATTCGGCTCAACAGCTCTCCACAGTTTCGGGAATTCGAAGTCAGCATGGTCAGAGTCGGCGTCCGCGTCAATGGAAAACGGGAGCGCAATTCGACGAATATTTGGGGCACATCATCGCCCAAAAGTGATAATGCCGTAACCTGGAAGCCCTAGTGGCGCTACGCTACGAAGAGCGGTGAAACCACAATCCCAAGATTCTTTCAGGGTGGTGGTGGGATGAACATTGGCGCATCCTTCCCTAGATCATCCTTACCCTCGGCTAAGGACCCTCCAGCCAAGGACGCGCAACATAGGTTGCTTATTACGGATTGGCCAAATTAGTTAGTTGGTACATTTCCGTTGAATAGTGCTGCTGCGCATGCGATCATGTGTCGACAATAAGTGCGAAAGAGGAAAAGGACCAGTCGGAGTCGTGAGTCAGCTGTCTGCGCGTGCGATTCGATGAGCGATATTCGCTCACTTCCTGTCCAACTACGACCGAAGTGGGGTTACTCTGGTGCGTAGTGGGGGAACTTCGGCGCGTCCTTTCCTGGAGGGTCCTCACACATGGCCGTACCCAATCGCAAGAACTATTACTTCTTGTTTGAGCAAGAACGTTGTCAATACTATAGTTGATGAATTTAGCAGTATTCAGTGTATCAAGTTCTTACAAAAGCTTCCCCTCTCTCGTAAGGATTTTCAGGAGACGCTGGAGAATAACTTGTCGATGCTGGCGTACACGGTGATGCTGGTGAATAAGATGGCGATTCTGGCGAATAAGTTGGTGATGCCGGCGAATAAGTTGGCGATGCCGGCGAATAAGATGGCGATGCCGGCGAATAAGTTGGCGATGCTGGTGAATAAGATGGCGATGCCGGCGAATAAGTTGGCGATGCTGGTGAATAAGATGGCGATGCTGGCGAATAAGTTGGCGATGTCGGCGAATATGGGGATGCTGGTGAATAAGTTGGCGATGTTGATGAAGGAATTGGTGCTGCTGCTGAATGAGCTGGCGCATAAGCTAGCGCTCTAGGCAAATAACTGGGCGTATATGTCGATACTGGCGAAGAAGTTGGTGATGCTATCGAATCAGTGGACGCTGCTGGCGTATAATTAAGCGCTTTAGGCAAATAGCTTGGCGTATAAGGTGATGCTGGCGAATCAGTTGGAGATGCTGGAGAATAAGTAGGTGACGCTATCAGATAAGCTTTCGATGCTGGCGTACAAGCTTTCGGTGCTGGCGCATACGTTTGAGTAGTAGGCAAATAACTAGGCGTATATGGTGATGCTAGCGAATATGTTGGCGATGATGGTGTATAAGATGGCGATGTTGGCTTATAAGTTGTCGCCGGCGGCATAAGACTTGGCGCTGAAGGCCAATTACTTTCCGATGCTGGCCAATAACTTTCCGCTACTGGAAAATAAGTTGGCGATGCTGGCATTAAATTTGGCCATTCAGGCGAATAAGTTGGTGATGCTGAAGCATAAGTTGGCGATGCTGGCGTATAAGTTGGCGATGCTGGCGTATACGTTGGTGATGCTGAGGTATGCGGCGTCGCTTGTAAATAAGTTGGCGATGCTGGCGTATAACGCGGTGATACCGGTGAATAACTCGACGCCTTTAGCGCAGAATGCGGCTCTGTTGGCTTAATCGGTGTTGGCGTGTAGCTTGGCGATGTCGGTGTATATGGCGCTGATGGTGTATAGGGCGACGTTGGCGTATATGGCGACGCAGGCGAATAAGCTGACGATACTGCCACATAGCTTGGCGATAACGGTCTATAGCCTATTGGCGTTGGCGTATAATCCGGTAAATATCCTGGCACTGTTGGCGAAGCTGGTGTAAAACTTGGAGACGTTGGTGAATAAGCTTGCCATTCTCGGGATGATGGTGACGTTGGCGAATAATCTGGCGACGCTGGTGTATATGGCGAAGCTGGGGAATAGTTTGGCGACGCAGGCGTATAACACGGTGACGCGAGAGGATATGGTGACGCAGGCGCGTAACTTGGCGACGCTGGTGTATAACCTGGTGACGCTGGCGAATATCCCGGCACTGTTGGTGTATAGCTTATCGGCGTCGGCGTATAGCTCGGCGTAATTGGCTGTTCGAAAAAAGGTTCTTATTTAGTATTCATCAACTATCGAATAAATTCCTACTAATTATCAAAATAGCCCTTACAGCATCCGTTTCGCTACTATCAGGCGGTGTTCTCGCTGTTGTATCGAAAGGATTTTCCTCCGATGCTGGCGTTTCTTCTACCTACAAGCAATCATTTTGACTTAGTAGCCTATTTTTTATGGAATTATAAATCTGATAGTAAAAGTTTGCATCTTACAAGTCCTCTGTCGTAATTACTCTCGGGTGATGCTGGCGAGTCAGTATCCTGTCAAGAAATGAAAAAATCATAATAATCTCGGCCCAAACTTTTCGAAATTTTTATTGTAAAACTTACGAATGTGATCGCATCAGGGTTGCGTCCAGCTAAAGTAGGGTACCTTTCCTGTGGATAAAAATTTGGTTGGTAGATTATTTTTTTCTGCGTTTAATTTTAGTGATGATAAAATCTTACACGAAGATCTCGGTTGTCTTCCATGACATCTACGATGTAATTCACTCCATCGTGTCGTTCCGTTACGAGAGAAACGATGATTTTGAAATTCGCTGGTATACTTAATTGAGCCTAGAAAAGAGAATTGAAACTGATTTATTTGAGTGTGAACGTGGACGGATAATAAATATTGAGAGGGCTTTGAACAAATCTTGCCGAAGGGGTTTGCATGGAAGAAGCAAAAAGCATTAAACAAACACGAGAGGTATGATGTTAGGGGTTAGGAAAAAATTCGTCGAAGATGAGAGAGCGGACAGGAGTAAAAAAAATGTTGAGGGGGCAATGGTGAAAGCAGTAGAGGTAGGGAGGGAAAAGGTAGTTATCGTTAGTATGTACAGGAGGGGAGGAAAAGAGAAAGGATCGAGAGTGGTAAAGAAATGGATAGGAGGAAGAAAAGAGGAATTGGTGTTGATAGGGACAGATTTGAATGCCTTGGCCGGGGAGCTAGGGGTTGGAATGGGGAATGAAGAAAGCGAGATATTTAAGGAAAAACCGAACCACAGGGAGGTGTGGAAATGACGTTCGCGGGCAAAGGGGACACTGTGATAGATTACATCCTGGCAGGAGAGAGAATAAGGAAACTGATTCTTAGAATGGAAGTAGGTAATGAGATAGGCTCCGAGCACTTTACTGTGAAATAGACTTTGAGCAGTGAAAGCCTATAACGAGGTGGGAGGAAAGAGGAAGGGGAGAGAGGAGGGGGGGGGGGAAGTTCAGGAAATTCGAAGAGAAAATGGAAAACGAGTAAAAGACCATATGGTCCTTCACAGTTTTTGCCGTCGCTGAATTCGTCCTGGGGATCGACTACGATTCTTTTATATCACACTCCAAATTCTGGATTTTACATCCTACACATTTTTTTCATTTCTTTACCTTCAAACTTATTTCTTCTGTTCTGAGCTAGAATAAGAAAAAAGTAATTGTGGAATGTTAAACCCAGAATGCTGAATTTTCTGGTAAAAATAAGTAGTTTACAAAAAATGACACGGTCAGGGCTCCCAGCGACTTACTGCCTCAAAAAAAAGGGAAAAAGGGACTTGTCAGTTCAAGAAAAAGGGACCAAAAAGGGACCAAAGAGGGAACATAGCCAACCACAAAAATGTCCATGTACCCGTATTTTTAGGATTTACGGCGTAAATGTGACAAAACAAAA
>WSXT02186030.1:0-20488 GCA_011762715.2 Neuroterus valhalla | reverse complement strand
CGGTAACATCGATGGTTTGTTTCGATATTACATCGATGCCGAACATCGATGTTCTTCATTCGATGTTGCAACTCTAGAAGCAACTGACTGCAGGAGAAACGCGAGCATCAGCCCTGGGTGGGAGTGGTCTCCCCACTCCCACCGGCCGATACGAGGAGAACTCAAAACTAAAGGAAACCTGTGAAGGACATAAAATGCCGCCAAACCACAGCCACAGATTGAATCCGATCCCGACTCCGATGGAAGCCAGCAGCAGCACAAAAAATCATTAATATGACTGTTTAGTCTTCGAGGACATTACTATAAGCTCAATTCAAAACCCGAACGCCCCCTCAGTGCATGCATTAAATTCATCTACAATATTCCTTAGAGTAAACTCATAACGAAATACAGAGAAAAAACTGGACTCCTAGATGAAGCCAAATGGAAACAGTTTTTTGTAGGTAACCTAATATTTTCCTTGTCTCAATCGACAAGCAGATTCGATAAGGACGAATATTTGACGAAATGTGTGTTCTCATAGTTTTTTGCATTGATATACTACCTTATGACGAATAAGCCCTTTGTTTGCAGATGACTTTATTTACGGAACATTTTCTCGCTTGGAGTTAGTGCTTGGGTGGATAACTTACAGAATGAATAATACGAATTATAATATAGCCTCTGATGGCAGTACTGACACTTTTATTAACGGACCACGTGCCGCCGGAAAAGTTTCAGGTGATGAATAGAGACTGCACTGAGAAAAGATTGGATCAGCGGTGCACCCAGCAGCCATGACTGTAATACCAAATGCGCGACTCGAAACGCTACCACAAATGAGAATAGCTTCCTTCACAGTTTGGGCGGGCTAGCGTTCCGAATCGAGGGTGCTGCAGCACAAACGTGTTGGTAGAGTAGGTCTCCTTAATTCAGCTCAACAGCTCTCCACGGTTTCGGGAACTTAAAGTCAAAGTCGGCGTCCGCGGCTATGGAAAACGGGAGCGCAATTCGACAAATATTTAAGGCACATCATCGCCCAAAAGTGATGATGCCGTAACCTCAAAGCCCTTGTGGCGCTACGCTACGAAGAGCGGTGAAACCGCTATTCCAAAATGCTTTCAGTGTGGGCGTGTAGAATTCAAGAGGTATGAGTGATCTGAAGGAGAGGAGTTGCGGAATGCTATGCGCTTAAAAAAGCTTTATATTTTGTGCGTACCGATAACAAAGAAAAAGGGATGTGAGATTGATAAAGTGAAGAGTGGTCTCGAACTCTGGTCAGGCGTTGACAAGTAATCACACGGCAGCCAATGGATTGGTCTAATAATGATAAGAGAGCAAAGAGCATTATAAAATGTATGAGTGTGTATCTCCTAGTTTATTATGGGTGAGAATGAAAGTAGTAATCAGAAGTAGAGGCGCACAGAGGGAGGGACAAGTGGATCTGTGCGCCCCTGATCAGAAGACTGTTTATTGTAGCATGCTTGGCTCCTACTGTTGCTGGTGACAGTGAAGAGGCAAAAGACACCTTCTGAGACTCGTTGGTTATTATAACAGAAACACGTGATTCGGGCGCAAGAATAATATTATTTGAAGACATGAACGGTGGGGTTGCTGTGCAACGCGAAGGAACTGATCAGAGTTATTTGTCATTTAGAAGACCCAAAAATGAATGCTTACGGAGATAAATTGATCAGTTTGTGCTCAGAAAAGGGTTTGTTTATTGCAAACACTTGGTTCAGGAACAAAGTGATACACATGTATACTTGGAGCAGAGGCAAAAGCCATAGTATGATCGACTTTTTTGTATCGGGCGAAAGACTGAGAGGGCTTGTAAAAGATACAAGGGCTAGGAGAGGTTCTGAATGCGGATCGGATAAGTATCTTATAATTTCAAAAATGAACCTAGGTCAAGGATGGAGGAGGAGAAAAATTATTGAAAAATAGGAACACAGACACTAGTCAGAATAGAGAATTTGCAAAAACCAGAACTACGAAAAGTATAGTGTGGAAAGCTGCAATAATCTCAGGGCATGACAAAGATGATTGGAAGACAGAATAAGTCAACATAAATGTAGAGGGTGCATGGATAATACTGCAGAATAGAGAGTGCTTCGGAAGTGTGTGGTACTGCGCCAGTTGTGATTCAGGAACCCGCTATGATAAAAATGATCATAAAAGAGTTGTTTCCTACTCATCCATCTAGGATCATCGTAGAGGAGCCCCTGCCTGAAATGATTCCTCTTTCTACTGAAGAGGAATCGTGGTTGGCAGCCTCTAAGATTTCATGTGGTAAGGCGCCGGGACCTTATGGTTTCCTGCCTGAGGTGATCAGGTTAGTAGAAAGTGAGTTTCCTTCCTTGCTGCTCAATTTGTTTAACTCCTGTCTCACAGTCGGAGTTTTCTGTTTGAGGTGGAAGAAGCAGAAGCTTGTTCTGTTGGACAAGGGTAGGGGGCCCCAATCACAGCATCCTTATACAGACCTCTCTGTATGCTAGATCTGATCGGGAAACACTTCGAGACCCTTCTGCGGCCAGGTTAAGAGCGGCCATACAGGCAGCGGAAGGCCTAGCCGAAAATCAGCATGGTTTTAGACAGGGCAGGTCAACAGTTGGAGCGATTCGGGAGGCGCATCATGAAGCGGAAATAGCTTGGAGTGGCAACCGTAGAACAAGGAGGGTGTGCATTATAGTTATGTTCGATGTCAAGAATGCCTTCATTTCATTACGATGGGTTGACATTCTTGAAGCGCTTGAGAAGAGATTCAGAATACCCGCATACCTGCAGCGTGTTATCGGCAACTACCTCAGTGACAGGCAGCTTTTCTTCGAAACATCTGAAGGGACGCGCTGCGTAGAAGTCACGTCGAGAGTTGCTCAGGGATCAGTTCTTGGGCCCGACATGTGGACATGTGTTTATGATGATGCGTTGCGGATGGATCTTCCGGAAGGAGCAAAACTTATCGGATTTGCTGACGATTCGGCAGCAATGATAAGATCAAGGACAGAAGCAGAAGCCAAAATATTGGTAGACGTTGTATCAAGAAGAGTCGAAACCTGGCTTCGTAGCCATGGTTTACAACTTGCCAATAAGAAGACTGAAGTCGTCGTTCTTACCAGGTAGAGGTACTTCAGCAAACCATTTAGAGCAAATATCGCTGGGCATGGCATTCAGGCCGTGAATATGCTGAAACACCTAGGCACGTGGATCGACGAGAAGCTCAATTTTGGAGTTCACATCGCCAAGGCTGCGCGTAAAGCTGAGACTATGGTAGCTATGCTATCTAGGCTCATGCCGAATATTTCTGGACCTAGGAGCAGTAAGAGGAGGATTTTAATGAGTATCGCAAACTCTGTCATGCTTTATCGAGTAGAAGTGTGAGCAGACGCGCTAAAGATCGACTGCCTCAAGATGAAGCTTTTAATAGTCCAGCGTAAAGCTGCCCTTAGAGTAGCTTGTGCGCATAGATCTGTGTCCGGTCCAGCTGTTTTGGTTATAGCGGGATGTATGCCTATTGATCTCCTAGCAGCTGAGAGGAAGGAGATCTATTTGGCAAAGCAACATAGTGAAACTGATAATGACGTTGCTGCTCGTGAAAGAGCATCAACTCTCCAGCGTTGGGAAGAGCAGTGGAAAGCAGACCCAAGGGGACGCTGGACTGTGAGGCTAGTGGGTAATTTAGAGTCGTGGATGAATAGGAAGTATGGTAAGGTGAACTTTTATCTCACTCAGTTCCTGTCTGGTAACGGCCACCACAATGCCTACTTGCACCATAGGAAAAGGAAACCTAATCCCGAATACGATTACTGCCCGAGCGCATCTGATGATGTTGAGAACACGTTCTTCGACTGCGCTAGATGGGCAGCTGAGATATGGAAACTGAAGATGGAATTAAAGACCAGAATCACGCCAGATGACATCACAGGGCTGATGGTGAGCTCCTGTAACAACTGGAACAGTGTAGCTCAGTATGTGGAGGATGTGCTGAGGCAAAAGAAGGAGGAGGAGAAAATCCGAGAAAGGGACGTCAATCCTTGATTATATTCATCATGTCGAAGGCCGACAAGCCCAAGTGCTATGAGTGCACTGTTGAGGACGATGAGTTCATGTTGGAGAAGATAAGGATGCAGTTGTAGAAAAGGCGAGCAGCAGAGAATCAGGAGGGCGTTGAGGCACGGCGTAGTGGCCTAACCCCCATTTCCTTGAAGTAATGCGGTAAGCGATTCCGCGGTTGGGGGTTGGTAGGAAAAAAGGAGTTCAAGGTTTAGTGGGTAGGTGGCGTCTGGTAAGTCCCACTCCCACATTCGTCCCTTGTGGACCATGCGCTCGTGGGTGCACTTCGCATATATGTTCACTTTGTGTGAAATTATGTGAGGTGCGCACATCGGGCTTGTGTTCCCCAAGGTTTGAAGGTGGTTATTGCATGAGCATTTCTCCGTTTTCTAACCCTTAAGAAAAAATTACTAAGAGTGAAAATGTAACAAATAAAGCTAAAATTGCGATATGTAATGCTTTGCTTGCATCAACTGTACTGTACGGGAGCGAGATCTGGAAGTAATAAGAAAAGGACAAGAGCAAACTCAACGCATTCGGCATGCAATTTCTACGTAATATATGCTGTGAAATGCTAATGGACATAGTGAGTAATGAGTGGGTTCTTAAAGCAAGTGTATCTACGAAGTGTTAATGGAAGCGTACCCAGAAACATACCAAAGAAGGAATCGATAGAATGTGTAAGTGGGACTCTAAAGAGGAGAAATATAAATGGCCGTAGAAACACAAGAGCTTGTATGAAAAGATGCATGGATGTGAAAGAAGCAGAAGATGTATGCCAGGATAGGGATGTTTGAAAGGAATAGTATGTAAGAAAGAGAGTGAAGCCTGAAATAAACGATTTCGGATGCTAATTAGCTCGTGTAAAGATATCAATTGTTGGATTATCCTAATGTTTTTCCGAAACTATTCACATGGGGTGTGCATCCTGTTCTCTCATATGGAAAATCTTTCTCGAATGAGTTTTCTTCAAGGTTACATATCATTTGGAATTCTTGGTCCCATTACCTTGTTTCCCATTATTGACTTTGCCCTGGTACACAATCTTCTATTCAAAAAAAGGAAAATTCGCTACATGTGTGATAATGTCAGTGGCTGCACTTATTGCTTTGAGTGATTTCTACACTGATCCTACGCTGATATTTGAGAAAATGAAATGGAGACACTCAATCATGTTCTGACATCACGATAATTTGTTGTCTCACGTAAGATTGAGTAAATCATCTCTCGATCAGTTCATAAACTGAAGAATCAATCCTCATCTTTCTCTTCGAAAAATAAGAAATATTGTTTCCGAAACTCAGGCAAGACCCTAGACAAAGTAAAAAACCCTTCAGGACAAACTTGCAAGCCTCAGACAGAGAGTATTTCTGGGGAACCCTTACATATAGAATCCCTCGTCACACTTGTTATTCCCTGAACCGTGGAAAAGTTTATGAAGCAGTAGATACTAGTTATCAACTTGTTGCCACGTTGGCAGAATAATATTACATTTCATGTAGAATCCATGTTCTTCATTCAGTTTAGAAAATAAGAAATATAGGTTTTTAAACTTAGACAAGACCCCGGGGAAAGAAACCTTTTTGAGACAATATTTGCAAGCCACAAAAAAAGGATATGTTTGTGGAAATCCGACATATGGTATGACTAATTGTAATCCACAGCAAATTGCAGATAAACTGCCAACGTTATCGTTATGATGTAGACAGCTATTATCATTTTCACTGAACAGATTTTGAGGACGTAGCTGAGAAATTAGGAACGGACTCACTGCTATATACACTAACACTTATCAGATTACTTTTTTTAATGAAGACAATGAAGTGATTGACGCAACTTCTGTTTGTGAACAAATTACAAAATAACTTCACCAAACAATCGCTGTCCTGCTGCTGATGGAATTGAGAAATGAAAGCAAAGAAAGATATCAACATACTCTGCGAAGCAGTCCGAATTCCCAAAAGTCATGTTATTGAAAAAAAAATCCAATAGCTTGTAAGAGTTCTAGACCTTATATTCAAGTTTAAGTATAAAATTAAGGAGTGGTGACCCAGGACAGGTTAACGCAGATTGAATCAGACAATTTGTTCATGAAAGGGAATTCATTGAAAAGCTCAAAATCGTAAAATTACAAACAACCTCCGTCGAATAACATATCTATCACGGTCTAATATGGAAACTATAAACTCATCAGTCTTAGTTGAACAAAGTCTTTACAGTGTAGGGCCGTGGTAGCGTACTAGAATCTTTAACGAAGCGATCGTGTGAAGCCAAGATGGCGTGTCCACGAGCAAATCTGAAAACAAAATAAAATTTGTGGAGCCGAGGTGGCGTGCCCAACATCAATAATAAACAAAATCAAACTGTTTGGAGCCGAGGTGGCGTGCCCAACACAAATAATAACAAAATCAAACTGTTTGGAGCCGAGGTGGCGTGCCCAACACATATAATAACAAAATCAAACTGTTTGGAGCCGAGGTGGCGTGCCTTACACAATATAGGAAGTTATTTCCCTAGAGCCGAGGTGGCGTGCCTAGGTTTTTTTATGAATAGGCGACGGTTGCTAAGGTAGCGTACACCGTCTCAAAAAGTTTCTTACTCTTGGTCTCCTCGTCTCAAAAGAGTGCATCAACTCCAGCCAGGATAGTGGAGTCGGAATCTCACGAGGACCAGTCGAGCGGTTGTCGAGCCGCTCACCCGTTTGGTACTAGATCTCTGTTTGCTCGGCTTCCCAAACCCTTGGACCCCTGCTTTGGTAGTGGGAGATAGCATCCTACGATGTCTGCCGGCAGACTTGTGGTACTACTCGCATAGCACGTAGCTTGTTTGTACTGCCTACATATCTGATGCCATACCTCTAATGCTTATAGTTCTAGTACCTTGCTTGGCACTGAGCATCGTTTGCTAGAGTAATTGGTCGGTTGTAAAGCCGCGCAAAAACCGACGATTGTTGAGACCAACCAACTGTGTTCCTTATACTGCTTAGATCTAAACCATTTCTAAAGGCTGCTGAAGTCACGGCATGCCTTACGCTATGAGCAGTAAATTCTTGATCTATTCCACATTGTGTTAAAACCGCCTTGACCCAACGGCTAAGTGTTTTTGGTCCTACTGCTTCATGGAGTTTTCTGATCGCTATGAACAAGTTTTTTGTTTTTTTTTTCTCAAAGATTTTGAAACGTCCAAATAGCGCTGTGAAGTCGTAGCTAGACAGAGTTCGAATTTATCGTCGAAAAATGGTAATATTAGGCAGGGCTGGCAAGTTTCAACCTTTGAAGTCTTGATAATAGAATTTACTCGAATTTCGGCTCCTTTATCGAAGAACCCAATACTTTTTACTTCAACGAGAGAAGAAGTCTGCATTCTGTGGCCTGTTCCCAGCGCCAATAGAGTAATTAATTTTTCAGAAAGTTACTGCAAATTGATGGTCTCGAGAGGAAACCAGGTGAGAGCTTGTCAATGACGAGTGTGACGTCCCAAGTAGTGGAGTACTTGGGACGTGAAGGTCTTAATCTGTAAATTCCTTTGAAAAACCGACCTAAAGTATCATCAGACAAAGCTTTGGGGGATACCAGTGCTATGGCTGATCAAGCAGTGTTCAAGGTACCATATGCTGCTCCTTTGCTGAACGATTCACTTAAGAACTCCAACATTCTCCTTGTTTCTTGACTGAAAGGATCTAAGTCACGTTCTCCACGGAAGCTCCACCAATTTTTCGGGGCGCTGTCGTACTGCTTCATTACAGAATCTGCCAAAGAAGCCAATAAAATCTTAAGAGTCGATTCTGATAGATTTCTCTGTTGATGGCTTTCCCTGATAGCCGCCCTGCAGCCGGGATAAGCAAACCTGCTAGGGGATGATGACGAGATCTACAAGGAGACACAAGAAGTGTTAATTTTGGACCAAACATAAGTTTTTCACTTATCAACATGGATTGGAAACGCGGAAACCATGGTTGTGATATCCACCAAGGAAGAACTAACACCCCGGAAGCATCGTCTACTATTATTTTCCGGAAAGTCCTTAAAACCATCGAAAAAGGAGGAAATGCGGAGAAGTTTCCGTCTGTCGAAGAGATCGTGAAGGCGCCAATGGCCACGGCATCAGAATTGCGATACCAAGAACAAAATTATCGCATTTAGAATTGAGTTTCGATGCGAAAAGGTCAATTGTAGAGCCAGGGAAGTTTCGCAAAATCCTTCGGAAGGCATAATCCGCTAGTTCCCATTCAGTGTCCACGTTTCGAATTCAAGATTTTCTGTCTGCTTTAACATTTTCCTTCGAAGCGATGTACGAGGCGTATATCCGAAATCATCTTTCCTCGCACCATTTCCAAATTTGTCTACTCAATAATATCCCAGATAACATTTATGCTGCAGCATGTCAGCATCAGGCCATGTTGACACAAAAGACATGCACGCAGTCTGCAAAATGCAATCATAGCGTGCATGTTTTCTTGTAACTGCACAGGGACAGCAGCTGGGCAGCAGGATCTGCAAAAGACCGTTTTAACATCAGGCCGTGTTGACAAACAATACATGAAGGCAGTCAGCAGGTTGCAATAAAAGTGTGCGCGTTATCTTGTGAGCTCACAGTAACTGCAGTTGGACTTCAGAAGCTGTACTAAGAGAAAAGTTTAAACAATAAACAATGAACGAGGATTTTCAAATTCCTCGAGGAGATCCTCAAGTCAGAAAATCGATCCTTGCAGCAAATTACTTGAGGAAATCCTCGCGGATTTCCTCGTGTTTTTCCGCGTCCAGAAATAGTTCAAGGATTTCTTTAAGGATTATTTCAATATGAAATTGTTTATTTTCTTGGTAAAATTGCAGTTCAGGTCCTTCTCTTAAAAGTAGGGTTATAAAGAAAATGTCTGCAGAATAGGCCTCATTTTGGTCCAGAAGTCAATAAAAAATGAGCGGAAAGTGTAATTTTCCATTGTTAATTTATAAAAAAGCCAATTTTTTATTAACTTTTAGATAAAAAAAAGCCGAATATATTCGCTATTCTGCAGAAATTTCATTTCTAACCCTACTTTTAAGAAAAGTGCCTTAACTGCAATTTTACCCTTTTCCTTTATTTCTTCCTTTTTTCTTTTCTTTTCCTTTTATTTCTTCCTGTTTTTATTATTTAATCAGGGTGTCAACTTGACCGGGAAACCGGATATTTTACTGACCGGCAAAAGACCGGGAATTTGATTAAAAAACCAGAAATCAGAAATATATCTCATCATTTGATTCAAAGAATGTAAAGTTCCTCTAATCTCATTCATTAAATTTTTAAATATATCTATACGTCATGAGAAGAAGAGTGTTTATCTTTTCCATAATAAGAAAAACGTTTTGCAAATTTATGGATCTATGAGATTTTTTTAGCTGACTCAAATTTGATAATCGAATTGATAATAGTCCAAACATACAGAAAGAATTATTATGTAAATATAAAAAACAAAATGTATTTCTTACGTTTTGTTCGCTTTTCCTCATTCATCTGACTTTGGACAGGGGATTTAAAAAAATAATTATTGTTTTTATTTTTTTCGGATTTAATTTTGATTCGGATTTTGAAGAGAGAAATTTCAAAAAAAAGTTGCTGCATTTTAAAATTCGTCACAATTTTAATGTCCCTTTTTGCTAATTTCAAATGCAGAAAGTTCTTCAAGCAGTCTCCAGAGTAAAAGTAGTATTCCGAAGAAGAAATATTTCTGAATTATGATAAAAAAAATTGTTTTCATTGTTCATTGAAAATTCATCCTTTTTTAGTGTAAAAATCTACTACTTGTTTAAAATTATAACTTTTTTGTTGAAAATCAATTTTTTTTTGTTAAATTTGCATTATTTCGATTCAAAATTTACCTCTGGCTGAAATTACAATCACTTTGTTAAAAATCAATTCATCTTTTTTTGGTGAAAATTCAAGTATTCAGTTGGACATTGATTTTGGGATTTAAAAGTTAAATTGTTTCTTTGAGAATTTATGTTCTTTGTGAAATATCCGCCTTTTTTTAAATTAGTATTTATCGTCAAAAATTAATCTTTTTGCTTTAAATACATCTATCCTCGTAAAAGATTTATCATTATACCTTAAAATTCATCAGTTTGGTTAAAAATCAATTACTTCAACTGAAAATTACCCTGCTTCATTTTTAGTAGGAAATCGATTTTCTCTAGTTACAAATTTCGGATTTTGGTTAAATTTGTCTTTTTGAATAGAAAATCCAGTTATTTCGTTGAAACTTGACACATTTTGTTGAAAAATCAATTTTTCTTAGGAAATTATCTTCCTCTTCGGACGTTAATATTCTTCTTCAAAAATTCTTCTTTGCGGTTAATAATTCAAGTTATGCCGTCAAAAACTTTTAATTTTAGTCGAACGTTCATCCAGTTGAAAACTCTTATGTTCGGTTTAAAATTAAATTTCTCAAGACGAAAATGTCACTATTCCATTTTTGTTCAAAAATTTTTATTTTTATGTTTCAAATGTTAAGGATCTATCGGGCGGATGAACATGTATTATTAAAAATATAAATAAATATATTTTTTACAGTATAAAACATTTATTTATAATTATTTCCTTGCGTTTATGCACTCAGAATAACGGCAGAGTACAAGCTAGATTGTACAGCATATGGTAACGGCAGGGTGCCAACATACCGTGCCGGCAGGGCCTGACGGCGTAATGAGCAACATATGCACCATCATCTGTCGCAACATCTACCGACATACCCTGCTCGTCTATCCGCAGAGCCTGCCTGCACTGTGCAGTTAGTATATCAGATGGGTTGCTATAAGTGAAGATGGTGGTGCTGAATGCCCCCCATCTTATTGATGTAAGCAATCGCGGTTATGTTATCAATGCGCGGGAGGATCTCACAGTTGCAGAGCCTCGAAGCATAAGTTTCTAGTGTCCAAAAAACTGCTAGAAGTTCTAGCCGATGTATATGCCAAGATTGTTCTAGGTTCCAAAAACCGTGGGCAGATTCACTCTTGCAAAAAGCCCCCAGCCTGATTTTGACGCGTCAGAAAATATTTCCTTTTCAAAGGATAACTGACGTATTGGACTCCGTGCCCGACGTAAGTTTTGTCTAAACCAAATTAGGTTTGGGTGCAAAGAATTTGGCAAAGACATCCGATCGTCATAGATGCCATCAGCTACTATCAAAGGCTGAAAACTTAACTCGTTCTAAGGCTCTAGTGTAACCCATTCCATAAGGTACTGCTGGACAACAGAAGACCAGACTTCCTATTAACTGGGCAAATTCTCGAATTGTACATGCCTTTTCCTTAAGAAGGAATATATCAGCGAGGTAAGATTCTCCTTCTTTTGCAGAGGTAATTCTAATGTAAGATTCTTCGAGTTCAATTGGGAACCTAAGAATTCTGACTTTCTAGTCGGAAGTAGGGCACTATTATCGTAAATAATTACAAAACCTAAAGATTGAAGTAATATAATCGATGTATGAACATTCACGAAGCAATTTTCGGAAGAAGCACCCAGAGAAAGAAAGTCGTCTAGATAAACAGCAGATAGAAGCCCTTTGCCACTTAAATAACTTAGAACGAGTCACATAGGTTTCGTGAAGACATACGGGCATTCTTCAAGTCTAAACTTGACATATAACCATTTTTTGTAACTAATTTACAAGCCGTTCGAACGTCTTCTATTTTGGAATATGGTACATCAATAAATTCATTTAACTTTCTTACATTGAAAATAATTCTTCTTGGTTTGTTCGTACGATCGATGAGGAAGAAGGGCGATAAAAATTCTGCGCTTGCTGACTCGCGGTGACTGGTCGCTCACATTTTTGATGAATCGTTAATCTCAGTTCTTAGAGATACGAATTCCTTATCAGACCAATTTCGGTCAGAGGGAACAAATGCTTGCGCTGGTTTCCGCTTGAACGGTTTTTGACAACCCTTTATACATTGAAGCACATACTTGCCGGATGTTATTTTCTTCCAGGATGGTAACAAATTTACCAAATGGCCTGCAAAACATACCTCTATCTCCATCCGCGACGTGTCCATGACCGGAATCTGTCGTTTGACTGTTTCGACGACTGCGGTCTCTGGGACGTCTGCTAGGATCTCTGGAATGGTTGTTCCGATTGGGAGTTTCGATTGTGGCTCGCCCACGATGATTTTGGGTTCCTCGTGGACGAGCTCTTCGAGTTTAAATGTGCAGACTTCTGGTTAAAAGGTTTTCTCCCCGACAGCGGTAGTTTGAGGGCTTTACTCATCTTTTCCAATGAACTAACCTCAATAATTTTTTCGGTTAAGTTATCCCCAAACAGGAAGAAACCCCTATTTGATTTATCCAAAATAGACTTAATCGATTTACTGTACCCTGTACCCAATTCAACAGAATTCTTACGCAAAACCCAAAACTGACAGCGTGACGTATAAACGCGTTCGTTTGAAGCGTTAGGTACGAATAGGGATGCATTTTGAGAGGACTCTCGCGATGCTGAGCGAATTATGAGTTTTTATACCATAATATCAGTTGGGTAAGGCAAGTTCCTCGTTAATTGTATAGCAGCGGTCAAGTCAAAGTCGCTGTGAATAGATTTCCCTTCGTTGAGGTAAGTTCTGTGCGAGGACGACGATAAACAGGTCTTGAAAGTTGCAATATCAAATCCATGAACTGTTATTATAGAAATATATCAAGAGACAATAAATTAAAATCTTTCAATTGGACACGTATCAGTATATTTACTCAAAATTTGTATTAATTTATTTTGTAACAAAGTCCTTCTATAAAGTTGAATTCTATAAACGTAATAACAATTATTTTTTTCTAATATCTGTAAAATAATTATAGAATAATTTTAGAAAAATTTTACAATATTCTTCTCCTTCATCACCGGAATATTCGGGTCCATTTTCTCTTTTCAATTTCACCCTAAACGATTCATGAAAGTCGTGATATGCAGGCGGTATTATGTTATCTTTAAATAGACTTAACAAATCTTTCAGTTTATGACTAGAAAGACCCTGGAATGAGTTGTAGGCTTCACGAAGATTGTACTTTTTTCCAGAATAAAACGAATTTTTACTTAACCGTTAATTTATAAAGCCAAGAAACAATTCTTCGACATAAAAATTCATTTTTCAGCAGGAAAAATGAAAATCCCAGGAAAAAAAACAGGAAAAATTATAATTACTAACCAAGTTGTTGGATTTTCACATGAAATAGTCGAATTTTGAACCTACAACGATAAATTTCTTCTTAATAGTTCGATTTTCACATAAAAAGGATGAGTTTCCGCTAAAATTTTTCAATTTTTATCTAGTTTAGTTTTTTTCCGACCAAAAAAATTTAATCCTTTACTGAGCAGTTGCTCCTTGGTGATGAAGATAAATTTTTGAATAAATGAAATAATTCTGTACAAAAGGGTTAACTTTATCGCCAAATTGTTGAATTTCTAACAAAATTGTTAAATTTTCAACAGAAAAAAGATGGCTTCTAGATGAATAATAAAATAATTTATATTTAAACTAAAAATAATTCTATTATTGGACAATATAGTATGATTTTCAACCAAATAGTTGAATTTTCTGATATTCTAACCAGATTTTGATTTAAAAAAGGAGGAGGAAGACAGTGTAGTACCGAATACAAAGAAGTGATCTTTCACGCCTCGAATCCACTCATGCATTTGAAGGAGGGAAGGGGGCACAGTATAGTGACCAATCATAGAAAAGTGATTGGTCCTGACTTGAACCCTACTCTCCACTTGAATGGTTGGGCGGGAGAATACTGGTATTCAAACGGACAACAAAAAAATGATTGGTCACACCTTGAACTTCTAGTAGAGGGGAGAGCTGGAAGGAAGGCTAGTATAGTAACCGATCACAGAAGAGTGATTGTTCACAGCCCGAATTTTCTTTGACATTTGAAGGATGAGGAACTCCTCAACTTCTCTGTTGGGAACCCGCTCGGTATCCCTTCTCTACTGTCACCACGTCGCTGGTGTGCAAGAACGGCTTCGTAAAGGTAGCCTGTAATTAAATAAGAAAAATCTCAGGAGAAAGAAATCCGGATGTATTTCCGGTATGAGGAGACTCTCGTCTTCTCCGGACCAAGTACATCTGCGTTGGCAACAAACCGCAACATATCTGAGATGACCAAACTTGATTCTCATCCCATCGCGGCAGTCTTGAAGTAATCTGGAATATCGCATCCAGTGCCTTGGCGCCGAGTGCCCCAGGCCCTTTCCACTCATTGGTAAAATTATGCAGAAGGATAGTGTAGCACCAGGCCATGTTGTGATGTCATGGCATCCTACTAATTAATTTCTGCGATCGCAGTTAGGAGAAGTGAAGCCGGAACATCGCTGTGATGGCTGAGTAGAAGGTTTAAAGCAAAAAAAAATCATTACATTTAAACTCAACAAGTGGGTAAAACTTTATTTAAGTAAGAGGACATTGCGCGTCCCTTAGCCTAGAGTGTATACAAACACGTATATATTAATTAGTTTTAACGACGGGTCGGCCGGACAGAGAATGGTAAGTGATGCTCGAGTAGGCAGTAGTGATTAGTGATGGGCGCTGCTCGGTATCACCGGGTATTACCAAAAATTTACCAGTAATTACCGGTAAATATTTACCAAATTGGTAAAATTAAAATATTAGATAGGAACATGTTTTTTTTTTATTGTGAATCCAACTCTAATTCCTAATTTAGAACTTTGTACACGTTTTTGGAACCACTTGTTGTTTTAAAACGCTTTAATTAATTAAATGGATAAAAATGATCTGCTGTATCTAACTAGCAGACGATGAACAGTGTATTGATAGTTCGATTTTCCGATACATGTTCTCGATTTGAGAAGCCAAATTCATATAAAAAGTTATTAAAGTAGATGACACGTAAGTATACATATTTGTTCAATTGCTTACGCTTGTGATCTTTTTAAAAATATTATTATATTCAGTGACGTATAAATTTATCAAGTATTCATATAACATATAGAAAAATGTTAGACCTAACCTCAAAATGGAATTTCCCTACTTCATTATTGAAAACTTGGGTCGAATTTTCTAATCTGCTCAATGAAAACTCACTTAAAAATTTGATATATGAAAATTATTATAAAAATTATTTCTTCATTTTATAATGTCACTGAAGTATAGTTATGGATATAGTAACCTATCTCCTTTGGAAAATTTATTGACTTTTAGGATAAAACATTTTAAATATTGTCCTAAAAGAGGAATATAGTTTAAACATGGATTCAGGGGACATAGCGAATGAATATTATACCTTGGACGCTAAAGGAAAGAGATACAAATGTCATTTTTGTGACAAAAGCTTTGTCGAGAATGTCACACGAATGTCACACGATATATCTGTTAGTGTAATTGCAAAAATGGAAAACAAAAAGAGAAAAAGAAAAGACGTTACAGCAAGCACAGAAAACAAGGAAAACGAAGAAAATTTGATGGATTCTACTTTGGAATTGTCATCCAGTAATGCCGATATTCTCTCAGCTGCGGACGAAGCTGAAAAGGTATGAAATATGTAAAGAAGATTTTACTAATGAACCATTCTTGTCATTTACAATAATTATAAATGAACATTTTATGCATTTATCAATTACATTTATAATGTGGAATAAAAGTGTTTACTGAATTTAATGTCAATATTATTTATTAGATTCGTCTTTGGAAAATATATTTACGCGCGTTGTTGAGCACTGGTACACCAATAACGTCCAACGAAAATACTGATTGGATTCATCTGTTTCGTTCTTGGAAGCCCCATTTTTCACTACCTTAACGGAATGATTTGCTTGGAGGACTTTTAGAAGAAGAATTTCAGGCAACAAAATTGGCTGTACAAAAAAAGATAGCATCATGCTTTGCTTATGCTTTAGAAATAGAGAAGTATGTATATGATCATGAATATTGTAAAGATTGATGAAATTAATGGAACAAAACAGATACAGCTTGTCAGCGCTATTGGAAGAATTGATATTTTGATTATTTTGTTTTTCAGAAATGATAAGAAAATCCTTGTTTTTGTATCTTTAACTGAAACCTTCGTGTACAAAACTTTTTCTGATTAAAGTGAATCACCAGGAGAGATTCTATTTAACAACATGAAACAGGTACTCTCTAAATTAGGACGAAGTAAATGCTTAGGCATTGTAGTAGATGGAGACTTAACTTCAACTGGATTTCGGAGACTGCTTAGGAACTTCGTTGAAGACGAAAAACTACCCATCGCATTGTATCCGTCTGCGTTTAAAACTTTGCGTTGTCTCTTAAAAGAAAGATTGAATTCTCCTTCTTACGTTAGTTGTAAACTTCACTTCGACAACATTTTCCAATGTCTTGGCAACGATGAAAAATTTAGAAGAGAACTGATGATTGCTACGCAAAAACTTTTTGAAAAAGATACTCTTCTGGAACACCCTTTTTATGTAATGGAGAACACAGTAGATATGGTAAATGACATAAAGAAAACTCTGCAGTATCTTAATGTCACTAATGAAAATCAAGTCTTCACGCCCAACACTATAAATTTAATCCTCGACACAACATTTTGGCAGCACAGTGTCTCTTTTTCAACATTATAAAAGCCACTTGAGAGTGGGATTCAATTTATAAGAAATAATAACATCCCTTGTAGTAAAAAAAACATTCATAGGAGCAAATTAGAGATCATCTTAACACTAATATTGCAAATATATCAATATCTGTAGGCGAAACTATTCAACTTGAAAGTCTTATCAATAAAAGATTAAAAGACCTTGTTACACCAGCTCATTTTGCAGCTAACTTTCTGGACCCCAACTACCAAGGAATTGACAATAGTTTATCTAAATATAAACTGCACGAAGGACAATGGAAGTAGTTTTCTCTGGGAGACCAATTTGAAAAATCCACGAACCTGGTGGAGTTCTACGTGTCCTCCTGCCAACATAAGCCAACTTGCTTGCTCTATTTCATCACTGCCACACAGTGTTCAGTTTAAAAGGAAAAATTCAACAATTTCGGATGATTCTATGTTACAAAAGATGCGGTTTGAAGCATTTAATATTAATTCAATGTAGAAAGAAAATGTGATAAACATTTTAGATATATTCCAAGAATTTTAATCATAAGTCTGTTAATTTTGAAGTGCATATTATTTTAAAAAATTGTCTTCGCAAATATTATTCAAGTGTTTTACTTTTCAGTATTAATGTTCTACGTACGTTTATGTACTACTGTTTTCTGTAAAAAAATTTATTAAAAAGAGATGAATATTTGAAAAATACATTTAGTTAAATTTCACTCCTTAATTTATCTGGAATTGATTCATTCACAATATATATTAAATGTTGATGTATGTGTCATTATATGATTGTAATGTGATTTAATTGACAAAAATAATATTAATCTCCTTTGAAGTACTCTAAGTCTAAATAGGAACAACTTTCGACGTCCTGGAACTCATTCATAGTTGCCATTGAGGCATTCCAATTCATTCCTTCATCTTCCACTTTTTCTACAAGTGTTCTTTCAAATCCATGAAAAACTTGTAGATTCCTTCTGATGAAAACGACTTTTCCTGCACGTTCTGATGAAAGTCTGTTCCTCTTCTTTGTATGAACGTTACTATATATACTAAAAGTCCTTTATGTTGCTGCTGAAGTCGGGGGCATTGCTAATATCACTGCAGCAACCTTACTGAGTAATGTGCCAGAACAAAAAGTTGTCCACCAAATTCTTGGAGAATTTTTTGTATAAGAATTTGAATCCCACAGCAGTTTATTTTCCCAAAAACCGATACGCTTCATGTATTCAGAAACTTCTCTATAAATCAACTCTTGATTCAATTTAAAGCTACAGTTATTTTCAAAATGTGATTATATCCTTGGACTTTTTGTTCAGAACTTAATACAGTCCCATGGCATTCCGGATCTAAAATATTGCTTGCATAATGTATAGGATGCATCATTTCAGAAAATCTCCTTTCGCAGGTGTTTAAAATAGTTGTCTGTTCATCTACCGTCAAAGGTGATAAAGGTAAATTTGAACGTAAATGATCAAAAATTTCGTGGCAAGCTTGTGGAATCTTACTCAAAATCGAATGGTCAGCTTCTAAGAAAGAGGTCCAAATTTTTATAGGTTGAAGCAGAAAACATAATTGGTCTCCCTCACTATGTAACACCATCGTGTTTTAACAGGCAGTAGAAGAGCAATTACTCTTTTGTTGATTTCTCTTTGTATTTTCTTTGATTCTTCTTTTAAAACCTGACTGCCATTTACTGTGGTTATGATAGTTGTAATTTGTTTTTTTTTAATCTTTCGCTAGTTGCCTGTTTCATAATATCACTTGCGAGTAAATTTAGTGAATGAGCTGCACATCCATAGTATGCAATGGGTAAACTTTTAAGTTCCTCATCATTTTGTAAAAGTTTACACGCTTTTATAATGGCAGATGCGTCATCAGTGCATACGGGAAAGCAACGATCCTTACCACACTCTAAAACAGTTTTTTTAATTGTTTCGGCATAAAATTCACCTGTATGATGTTTCGTTTCTGTATAATCACTTTTATACAGTATTGGTTCTGGTCTGGTCACAACTACGTTTACTTTTGGCTCGTATCTGCAATTATATATTTTTCAGTGATTTTACTGTTGAGTAAAATTTCCTCAATGAATAAAAAGATAATGAAATAGAAAGTTCATAAATAAAATGGTGTTTATAAAAATTATGTTTTCATAATTACTGCGGATTCGAATCTTAATTACTTGTTCTTAAATATTTTATACGGAATGTATAATTATAGATTGAAGAAATGATGATGTGAGGATGTTAAATTCTTCATGAAATTAACGTGTGGGCATGTAATATTTACATAAATAATGGCAAGAGTCAACGACAACTTCCAGACTAAAAAAAAACATTTAACTTTTTGGTCCTCATCAGACTAAAACATTGAATACATTACGAAAATTGAACCGATGTCAAACGAACATAGTACCAATAAAAATTGTACAATATCAAATAATTGAACTTGTGTGAGTGCTCATATAAAAATTTCTTAATGTCTCTGAGAGAAATATTAGTCTGAGATTTCTCTCAGAAACATTAGGAACATTTTAAATGAGTACTCACACAAGTTCAATTATTTGATACTATACCATTTTTATTAGTACTATGTTCGTTTGACATCGGTTCAATTTTCGTAATGTATTCAATGTTTTAGTCTGATGAGGGAATCAGTTCCAATTCCGAAACGTCGCTGAATAAACTTCAGATTTCCGGAGAAAAAAGTTCAATGTTTTTACTTAGTCTGGAAGTTGTCGTTGGCTCTTGTCATTATTCATTTAAATTTATACGGACTGATTGGAGGAACATGTATTAAATTCTTGACTAATGTTACTCCAGCTGTCTATTTGAACTCCATAACGAAGAATACCTTGAAAATTCTTTTGCACCTCTTCTGCCACGCGATTGTATTCAGCATCTAGTAATCCCTCTGCCAAATTTTTACGTGTAGGCAAAACGAAGGAAGGTGCAAGCATTTGGAAAAACTCAATCCAATATTTAATCTCCACGATTGAGAATGGTACACTTGAGTTATATACAGCGCGAGCAAACTTTTCCAATAAGGCATCCTAAAATAAAATTGCGTTAACAGTTTGGAACTGATGAACTAATTCTTTAATTATTAACAAAATAAACCGTCACTTAGAAATTTTTATATGATTATATTAGGTGATTTACAATCTTCCTTAATATAAATTTAATGCATAGAAAATATAGGATTAACTTACCCTTTTAGGAATACTCATTTTTGGATCCTTATTCACAACGTCTGCCTTTTTTATTATGTCATCAAGAACAGGATCTTTTATATCCGATAGAACATTTTCGCAAATTACAAAACGTTTTGACATTCTACTGATGTGTTTCACGAAAACTTTTTTACAATATTTACACATAAATTCATTTCTCTCTTCATGATTTAATCGAAAATGTTCATTTACAATATCTGTGGGTCTCATACTTGGAATTTTATCAATCAGAATAATTATACAATCTTTGAATTGGTTTTCTAAACTTGATTCTATTAGACTGATTGAAGTTCACCAATTCCAAAGCATAAATTCAAAAAGTAAGGTTATGTTTTGATATCGCCGCTGCTTTTTCGCCTGCTACTCCCCATCATATACTTTTATCAAATTATTTTCAACTTTCAAAGATAAATACATTGCTAAGCTTTGCGAATTGCTTTACGATAACCTATACAAAATACTTTGAAATCGTTTCAACATTGAACAAATTACTGAATACTACAAAATCTGAGTTTTACCACTTTGGTAAAGATTTACCGGTCATTACCGGTATTTACCAGACGTGTAATACCTGACCCACGAAGGAATAATAAGGAGACCCAACTGTCAGTGGGAAGCCCTCCGAGGCTGGCAATAGAAACATTACCGTAAGTG
>WSXT02186019.1:0-13678 GCA_011762715.2 Neuroterus valhalla | reverse complement strand
CGGAAGGTATGGAAGGCAGTAATTAGGGATTACGAAGTGATACTAAGAAGGGCTTAGATTTGGGTGAACGGGGCAGTGGGTATATAGGATACCTACTTCCCTAGGAGAAGAGAAGAGAATATGGAAATTGAAAAGTTATTGAGTCGAAGTTTATGTTAATCGTAAACAAACGAAGACATGAACGTCTGGAGCAGAGAGGAATAGTTGGAACATCAAACTTGCGTTCTGGAATGTTTTAGAAATGAAAATCAAGGATAAAGATTTCTGTGAGGAAGTAACAACTTGAAACCTTATAGGGATGAGTGAAACATGGGTAAAGGAAAAGTAATAAAAATTGATAAAATTTAGGTTACCAAAAGGATATGAATAGGAGATGTATGAAGCAAGAAAGGATCGTGTGAAAGGAAGACGTATAAAAAGCATGTATCAGAGGGAAGGAAAGGGATGGTGATTGCACAGGGAATATGGGAAGAGAGGGAAACAAAGGTTGGAACGATCGTAAAGAGAATTATGTAAGGCAGAAAAAGGGAGTGAGTGGGGCAAATGTATGTATTCATTAGAAGAGAGAAGGGAGAAGGAGGGATTGGGAGTTAAGAGGAAAGGGATAGAAGAAAAAGAGGAGGGAGTAGCCCAGATAGGGGGTACCCTCAATGTCTAAAAAGGAAATCAAGGAAAGAGGGAGGTAAAGGATAAAGAGGAGAATGTTTCGATAATAACAATAACAATACAATAGGTGACGAGGATGGCAAAATAACGTTTACAGGTTAAGGCGAAAATGTGATTCTCTATATTCTAGCTGAAGAAAGAAAAAGAAGCTGATGGTGGGGATGAAAGTCGGCAATGAGAAAGGCTCTTAGCATATCCCGGTAATAGCAACGTTGATGAGAGAAGCTTCGAGGCTATTTATACGAAAAATTGAAGAAGGGGGGTAAATTAGGAATATGGGTCACCTGGAGGGAGATGAACTGAGAGAAATGGGGAAAAACGAGAGAGCAAAATAAGAGAGAAATGAAGGGAGCAGAAGTAGACAGATATAAGGACGAATAAAGGAACGATTGAGAAGGTCATATAAGAGGAAAGAATAAAAGGAGAGGAAGAATGCGTGAAAAAACGATGATGAGATGACGTGTTCATGAGAAAGCTTGAACGATTAGCGGCACGAGGAGGAGGAAGGGTATATAATTGAGTTAGAGAATGTAGAAGAGGAAGGCAAGGAGTAAAAAGTTATAAATAGGGGGAGAAGGAAAAACATACGTACATGGGGAGATAAAAACAAAGGAGTGGAAAAAGTACTTCGAAGGTTCGTTCGGTGGAGAGCAATGGAGGGGAATCGGAGAAAAGAAAAGTAATAGAGGGAGAGTAGAAGGGGAAGAAGGGTACAGAATATGCAGAGTTGAAGTAAACGTGGCAATGGATGTCCTGAAAATAAATAAAGCAACAGGTGAGAATACATGGTAAATCAAGCGTTGAAGTATAGTGAGGAAGGAGTAAGTGTAGAGATTTGGAGAGCATTCAACAAAGTAAGGAGAGGTGCAGGGTGACCAGGACGATGAAGAACAGGACTAGTGGTACTGTTGATAGCAAAATTCAACGTGTTTTTCGTCATAATTGTGGCATTTTGTGATTCCGAATATACTCTCTTTTTTTCAATAAGTGATTCTCAGACGATCGTCATAATTTATACACGAGGCGGAAACGTGAGAGATGAAGAAACTTGTTTCAATATCAATTTTTACTGCCTCTTCTCCACAATTTTCAATTCAAGGGATATTGAAGTTAAAATTCTGAGATGTAAAACGAAAAATGCTTCTGCTCCATTTCCATTTATTCTGGATGATAAATAAAATGCTATCATCAGATAGGAGTCATTAAAGTGAGTATATTCAGCAGTTATTTCTCACGTCTTAGTCCGAAAAATTTTACAAATTATTTTCCAGTTCTCAATCATTGTATTCATTGTTGGAAAATGAAGATTTCGACTCTTGGTTTGCTTTTCACATACGCGGGATACCTTAATCTCACAAGTGAGTATAGCATATTATGGAACCTTGAATTCATGACAAATATGACATTGAACATTTTTTGGTACCTTTCATTTTCTTCGAATCGTGCATAGTTTTGCTGAAAATGGAATTTAGCATTTTTGGTAACATTTTTCACGGTTCAAACAAAAACTTTGCATCTTATGAAAAAAGTGTTATTACAAAATTTAAAGATCTTATTAAAATGGATAATATTAGTCCTTTACACTTTTCTTCACCTTGCACAGTTTGACCGGAAATGTGCATTTTTTAAATGATTTTTAATGATAATTTTAATGATCCATTTTTAACTCACAATAAGTTGCATATTGTTGGCCTCAAGTTTGCAGAGAAGCTACATTGTTTTCATGTGAACGTTTCTCAAAAATACAAAAATTATTTCGCTTGTTCTATTATATAACAAAAATATTGAAAATATAAATATTACAGTGATAAACATCCCTCACATTGCCCTAACATTCGACCAAATTTCCCAGACACAAAAGTTTTATAAGCTTCACTGTGCTCTATACATGCGAAAAAATGGTAAAGAAGTATCTTCCTGAATGAAAATGTGTCTTCAAAAAAAGGAGCGTCTCCAAACCAGCCAGAAAGCAAAAAGAAAGTGTAGAAATACATTGAACTCAATAGAAAGTATATAGAAGCAATTTCTTTCCTTCTATTACTGGAATATTTAAATTCATTACCAATGAGTTGAATGTGCGAACAAAGAAGTTTTCAAGGGCATTGCACAAACCGACTCTCAAATTTTTGTGTTCCCTCTACGGTTACGCCAATGTATTTTCACAGCAGACCATATGTCTGCGCGGGTGATGACAGGTAAATTTCAATTTCTCACCATGCACTTGATGATTATGCACAACTACGGCATTTGTGAAACATTCGCGGGCGAGGTATCAAATTCTAGAACTCCCAGCTATTAGTCCACAAAAAATAATCCCGCGGTTGATAACGCACAAAGCCGTAGTTTAGGGCCAAAGTTCAATAACATCATCCAAAAATTATGGAGGTTTGCACGCTAGAGCTTCAGACGATACGACACAGCTGACATCATGGCTGCGCGGGAGAATGAATTTCACACCAAGAATTTGATGATTATGCACAACTACGACATTCATGAAACATTCTCGGGCGAGGTATCAAATTCTAAAACTTCTAACTATAAATGGATATTGAAATATTTTTCAACCTAATTTTGAGTTTTGCAGACTTTATAAAAATTTCTGTAAGTCATTTTCAGCAGATTAGCAAAAACTGATTTGCAACTTATCAATTTATAAATAAGCAAATTCAACCCTTTTTTCCATTTTCCATATAAATAATTGTACAGTGAAATTTGTTCAGGTTTACAATTTCGTTGCAAGTTATTTACAATTTGGGAAAAAATATTTCTAAGTTTACAAAATTTGTAGTTTATGTATTTTCCTAAAGTGAAATGAACCTACAAATACGGCACTGATATGCGGCACGTGCCAGAGCTTAACGTTGGAGGTCTTTTGCTGTCGTCGTCATCGATAAGAAAAATGTAATTATTCTTCCAGAAGATTGTTTACAATTGTGCAAAATGTGTTTCCTTGGCTCCTCCTTTTCTATTACTTTTTGCCAAAGGGGTCGAACGAAACGGTGTCTTGAGTTCTGATTCGCTGAACTTTGTGCATACATGCATGTGCATGTGCACTATATGCTCTCACGCACGTCAGTAAAAGCAATATTGAAGCACCAATAATAAAGTTGATCGCATTTGGAGATTGAAATTCCGAAGAAGTTGATTTATTAAAGTTTGTCAGTTTCAAGTGTGATATGTAGACATGAAATATTCTGCAGTCAATGTTATACAAAATATACAATTTATTGTATATTTCAACAAGGGACCAGAGTTCTCGAACGTTCAAGGTACAAGTGACAACAAACATGATCATTTCTACCTTTTTTCTCCAAAAAGTAGGTGTAGATGCGTATCCATGGATTTTTTCATACAACATTTTAGTGGAAATGTCAGGCAACTCTTATGTTAAAGGATGGATTGGCGAAGCCACAGACTACGACTCACCCGTTTGGGTGTTACGTGGGGAAGCGAGCATTCTTCACGATTATCGAGCTCTTATACGAAGAGGAGGGATTAGTTATGAGTCAGGCCTTGATACGCGTTATCTACTTCCTGTAGAAAATCCCATTAAGCGTAAGCCAATTGGCATGGAATGACGTTTCCAATATGATGAACATTATTCAGCAGGAAGCTTCCAGGAGTACAAATATGAATTAAGGAATCCTCTGCCCAATAATCACATTTTCCTCTTAATTCCAGGAGGCCCAATTTACTATGCAGAGTTCTCTCCAGAGAACAAGTAAACTAACTCATGCTACACAAAGCCTACAACGTTTTTGCAAATTGGCTCACGGAGCGGAAGCTTGTCAGGGCCCTCACAGATTTATCGGGGAATGTCTTCGTTCCTGAAATTTTAATAATCGTAAGAAATAAAGGTTGATTCCTGATGAAAACGTAGTCTATCATTTTGGTGCATATCCTTCTTATTGTTCTCTCGGATTCTGAATGTTGAATAGAATCATGTTGTTGTGCGGTACTTAAATGTTGATCGACGAAGATGATCAACTATCTCCTTTGTCGCAACTATTGTCTTCCGCACTTCTTGTGCACTTTCTCACAACTCATCTCCTTATGATTTTGGTTCCTCTAGCACAGTATTTTTCCTCTCTTCTTCTCTCTTTTTCTTCCTTTTTCTTTCATGCATATCTCCAACGTTCCTTCATGTGGAGTAGCTCCCTGATATTTGCATTACATATCGCGAAAATCCCATACACTATCAGATTTCTGTAGCTTGGTCTGAGCTACAGGGCACGCATTTGGTATATCTTGATTAGCATCAAGTTTCTTATTTGTCCGATTCAAAGCAGAATAAATAGCTGATCGGTCTCTAACATAGACCTTATTAACCGTGAGTATAGTATAGTAATAATTCTCACATTTTTTTGATATAGCAGATTCAATACTAATGCTAATAATTCATCTGCTGCTGCTGGCTTCCGTTGGAGTCGAATTTGGATTGGATTTGCAGCTGCGGTTTCGCAGTGTTCTGTGTCCTCCAAAGGTTCCTCCTGGTTTTGTGTTTTTCATAAATATATATCAGCAAAATAAATGAATTACATGGTTAGTTCGGAATGATACAGGTTCAAATAATTTAGGGAAAGGAATTTCACAACACAAAGCAAACAGATGTAAGACGATGGTGATTGCGTTTTTGGTAGAATGGAAGGCTCCGGAGGAGAGAAGACTCGAGGGAAGACCAGGAGGAAAAGAGAAAGAGGAAGAAGAAATGGGGATTTGGGATGAAAAATTAGAAGAGGTGGGAGCTGGTCAAGTTTAGCAGAAGAGAACGGAATATGGAAATGAAAAAGGGAACGCGGAGGGATTTATGGAAATCGTGAACTTATTAGGGCAAGGACGCTAGGAGCAGGAGAAGGAGGATAAACAGACATATAGGTAGAAAAATATTTTTAGGGGTGGAAAAAAGGTTGACGGTAGAACATGGACCAGAGGAAGATACGAAAACAAAGCATGGGACGATGGTAGAAAGAATAGGAACATAAACTGTAAGGGAGTCGATAGTAGGTTTTAATAGCAAAAGGTGGGACGAACAGGGTTGGAGAGTTATGAGAAAGTCTGAAGGGGGAAAAGAGAAAGGCCAAGCCCTGATAGGGGGCAACCTGAATGCTCGGACGGGCGATCAAATGCGGTGAAGGGGGAATAAAGAGGAGATGTAAATGTTATAGAAAGAGAAGAAGGGAGGTGGGGTATGAGATATGCAGAGTAGAAGTAAAAGAGGCAATTGATAGGCTGAAGAGAAATAGAGCAGCAGGTGATGATACATGGAAAATCAAGCACTGAAGTATGGTAATGAAGAAGTGAGGTGAGAGATTTGAATAGTATTCAACGATGAAGTACAGGACTAGTGGTACTGTCGTTAAACAAAGAAGTGGGTGAGTAAGTCGAGGAATATACAGGAATCGCTCTTATGTCGATATGATGTTAAATATAAGCGGAAGTCCTTGGGAAAAGGTTGAAGAGGCAGCTTGAATGAAAAGGAAGCATTCCACACAACCAGACAGCTTTCAGAGAAGCAATGGGGAAAATGTATAATTTAAACGTTCCTATTTATGTATTCAACAGAGATTCGTGTCGAAGAGATAGAAAAAAATTTCGTAGTTTTACAGCAGCGTTAAATTCAATAATGAGAGAGAGGCTAGGAGAGCGAGGGGGAGATAAAAAAAGTGGTGGATAGAGAGAGGTAGGGACGGGATGTAGGTAGAGGGCTAATAGAATGAATGAAATAAATTTATGTAAGGACAGGGTTTATAGTGAGTATGAGAAATCAGGAAGAAGAATGATCATGGACAGGGAGAGCTCAAGAAAAGCTGCCCGTTGAATTTGCTACTGTTCAGTATCCTGTTGGTAGACCTAGGGGAGAAGCTTAAGATGCCATTATAAGAAGTAGTAGTAAGTGTGCTCAATAGCATATGAAGATGATGTCGTTCCTCAAGCAAAGGACGGCAGAAGAATGAACTGGTTGATGGGAAACTTCAAAGAATACGTAAGAGGAACAGAACTTACGGTGAATATGAGTAATATCAAGACTTTCGAAACAGAAGCAGTGAAGTAGGTAATGTATGAAAGGTAAAGAAAGAGACAGCGGAACTAGTAAATGAATTCCGTTACTCGTGGTTCTTCTTAAAACCAAGAGGAAGCAATAAACTGCATGTGAGGCAAAGGATACAATGTCCCATCAAAATGATGGGCTTCATTTGGGAGATAGGGAAGAAAAGAATCATGAAGGACTGGAAGATGAAAGTATGGATGTTCAATGTGCTGATCTGGGCGATCTTTTGGTTTGAGTTGGAGATTTGTGGATAGAAGGAACAGTAAGGAGTAGAATGTCTTCACGAAAGATTCCCAAATTGAAACACGTCAATACAGGAAGTTTGAGGTGGGAAATATGGAGATATGAAATTGGGACAGAACATGGTATTCTCTTACCGACTTACTTTTGACCAATCCCAAAGGAATTAAGATATTTACTCTAATAATCTGAAATCGAAATTTGACAATTAACTTCCAGTAAAGTTTATATTGATAACTGATACAGTAAAAGACATCTCTGATTACCTCTGAGCAATGGAATAATTTCAGCCCTGTCTAAAGGAAATAATTTGCTGTAGCTCCTCCCTAAATTCTACAATAAGGAATAATTAGAAATTCAGAGCTTGCGATATATAACCTTCTACCCGGAAAAGCAAATGATACTCTACGGAGTACAGACATAATAGTTTTACCTGTAGATAAAGGCAACACTAAAGTAATAATGGATGAACAAGATTACAACAACAAGATCAAGGACCTTCTAACCGAAGAGACATACAAAAAAGTAGAGAAAGATCCCACTTAAGCAATAGCCAATATAACGAAAACCCAAACTTAAAAAACAAACAATATTCAATTAGATACCCACTTATGACAGTGAAAACCTGAAGGTAAGCATTATTACAGGTAGAATCTGACCGGCGTTACCTGAACCATGTCCTAGGATTCGATGAACCCCCTTTGTGGGGTACTACTGACAGGCCCTGTTTCCAATATATGCCATGGTCTTCAGATATATATGGTGTGTCGATTGTATTATGTTAAACAAGGGCCCTCTTTCCGGTGAAAATATTCGAGGGGATATCTTGGTTTCAAAACCTATGCGCCAAGTACACGCTGTCACCGCTTGGCATGTAAATACAGTCAGCTGACTCAAGAGAAGAGCATACACGTATTTATGACCTTAACTCGGTACGCGTTTGCGAGGTCATTCACTATCAAGGATATAATAGAAACCGGTGGTCCTAACATATACACGTAAAATGATAGTCTGCTTTGCATGCATGTAGGCTACCTGCATGTATAGTGTTTCGATCCAATATTACAAGATGCAAATAATCCACCTTGCAATATCTATACAGACTATGGCGTTTAATCGACATAGTTGGCAAGGAGTCCGTACCCCAATTGTCGGGGACTCAGAACCCCAATTTGGTAGCACGAACATCACCCAGGGTACTTCCCGTTGCAGGTAGCTGGTACCCTAAAACGAGTTTCCACTTCACACTTTGTTTTTGTTGTGATCCTTGTTATTCAAGACTTCACGGACTACAAGAAATCCACGAAAACAACGTCCCACTGCGACCGATCTTCAGCGCAATAAACTCACCAACTTACAATCGAATACGCTTTTCAACCACGGAACTGAATCCTCCCACAGGGAATTCTATTACTCACGCTTAAAATTGTTCTTACTTCGTCAAAAAGATACAGCAGAATCACATTCAACCTCAGGATATCCTTGTGAGTTTCGATGTGGTTTCTCTCTTCACGAAATAACTTACCCTCTGATCCTACACCCTTGATAGAACACTGTCTCAACAATAATTACTTTTCTTTCAATAACAAATTTCAGTAACAAACATCTGATAACTCAAATCTTTAGTCGATCCAAGCTCACACCAGAATTATGATGCCGTGACGTTGACGATACTTTTGGAACCTGGACCAAATCGTTACACAAACCCTTTTGCGAAGCGATTGCATAAACAAACAAATGGATAGAGCAATCAGTAAATACACTATATGAAACGAAATAATTCGACACATCCAACTAGAGAAAAAGAGAGTAACGACCACCACCCTATCCTGCATTCAAGGTATCGCGGAACGACTAGGGAGAATTCTCAACAGACACAACATCCGAACCATACTCATAGCACGTGCAAAAATGGAACTAATCCCTTACGCTTTTTAAGCACCTTTCAAAAAGGCACCATTCAGTGATTCAGGCCTGAAACATTTCACGCAATCAGCACTTGTTCATCTACATAAATAGGGACAATGGGTACAATACGAATTCAGTTTGGCTTTCCATCCTCCCGATTTCTCAAAGAAGAATTGATTGGCCAATAAGGTTCGATCAGTCCCATCGCTGAGGTCTTTGACCAATCACAGGCATCGTTGTGAGCATATTTGATATCAGCATAAACCGAGTGGCTAGTTTCTCATGGGGTCCAAGGCATGAGCTCTGGACCTACGCTGTCTGGTTGTGGGTTTGATTCCCGCCTTGCACTCTGATAGAGCTAAGGCGGATCATGGAGAGTTTAGAGCCCGGTACCTCTAGAGTTCTTTAGGTTCTCTAGGTATTAAGAAGCTTTTGTCCTTGATGGTTTGGAACACACTTTAAACTGTAGGCCCCCCTCACTCCTGAGTTAGTATTGATGTGTGCAAAAGAATAGAAAGAAGGTTATTGCGAGACTCTCAAACCCGTAATAGTGAGATAGTATAAGAAATATCCAAAATAACAGCATAAACTGAAACCTGAGTATTAGGCCAGTCCTGGCGATGCGAGCTGCAACGTTCACAAGACGTCGATAAAATTTTTGTTCTTGATATCTTCTGTGGTAGAAATTTGAAGAAATTGATCTCAGGTTATCCTGGCAGAGAGATTCAAGTAACTATCGCCAGTGAAACAAATTTTACTTTACTTGTACTAATATGCCCCGGAAATTTTTCAAACCAGTCGTTATCTTGATGAAACTCAAAAATATTACGACCTTATCGAAATCCCGCATTTTGATGCGATGTTGAAAGAAGAATGAACGAATCAAAACATCAAAGAAATTATCTACCTACATAAATCATCATATTGCTAGCAAAATTATACGTGTTTCCCGTCGTTATTGTGGCATTTGGGATCCCGATCAACCTTTTCAGACGATTGTCATAATATGTACATGAGACAGAAACAAAGAGAGATGAAGAATCTTATTCCAATCTCAGTGTTTCATGCCTCTGTTTCACAATCTTCAATCTTCAGGAATATTGAAGGTAAAATTCTAAGATGTGATATCAACATATCATCAATTTCTTCATTTCGTTTTTAATGGATGATAAATATAATGTTGTTATCAGATAGAAGTCATAAAAGTGAGTATGTATAGCATTCATTTCTTGAGTACCTGTCTATGAAACATTTAATAGATGAATTCCAGTTCTCAATCATTGCATTTATCGTTGGAGAACGAGAATTTCGAGTGTGAGTTTGTTTGTCGCATTCGTGGGACACCTTAGTTTCAAAAGTTAGTATAACACCTTTTTAAACTTCAGATTCATGACAAATGTTGATGAATGATGAGAATGTGAGAATGAGTATATTCCGAATTCAAAAATGTACAAAGTTGAGCTGATAGACTTGACGATAAAAGTTTTGGGTTCTATTGCAGAATAGCTGATACGCTCCTCCATTTCCTAGAATCTAAGAAAAGGGGTAACAGCTATTCTGCAAACAAACTAAAATTTTTTTTAACGAAATTTCTGGAATGGCAGAATTTGAACTAAGGATAAGATGGAGATGATAGATGAGCTTTTTTCGATGCCATGACTTATAACAAATGAAGTGCTATATTTTTGCTTCCTTGACATGATTTTAGATTCGAGAAAAAAATAAAGCCATGAAAGAGCTCATGTTGTATCAGTTCACTTCAAACATCTTCACAAGGCTCTTTGCTTTAACGTTACGCGAGTAACGGAATGTTTGATGCTTTGGTTAAGTTTCACTCCAGATTAAATGTAATAATTAGGTTATGAAAATCATAGGACGATCCCAATCAGTTTTGAGTGATTCATTTATTCTGTCTCAAAATCAATAAAAAGGAAAAACATTATTCAATAAGTTCATTGGCGTTTAATATCGTATTCGAACATTCTTAAAGTACTCTGTGGAACTCTGAGTCTTTGTGATGTTTTTAATTTAAACACTGATTGAATCTGAATATATAAGAATATTTCGGAAAAATGGCATTAAAAATTGTTCAATTTCAAAGATTCATATTTAGGAGTTACATAATTTTGAACGTCTTAACTCACTTTGGTTACCTCTTTCTTCTGAGTTTCGCTTAAAATTTCTTTTCTGCTTTCAACTTCCATACTTTCTCATTCTTTTTCTGTTCCAATCATTGATCCACCTTCTTCACCCATATAACACTCCTCCTGCTCTCAAAACTCCTCTGAAAATTCTCATGTGATCTTTTCTCTTCTTCTTTTCCTCTTATGAACAACTCTCTCATCTATGCTCGTATATCTTCTCTACCTTTTCACATGCTCTGCATTTTCCCTTGTTATTCTTCTTTCAATACATTCCTTTTTGTACTTTATTTTCCAGCCCACATCTAACTTTAATTGTCCATCTCTCTCTTCAACATCTACCTTCCAGATATTCCAGGAATCCTTTTTTTTGTGTCACCTCATACAATTTATTGGAATTAGATTCTATTACTCTCCCTCACCCATCCCACTCCTACCTTGCTCCATCTCTTTGTTTCACTTCTTTTATTCTTCCATTACACCAGTGCCATTTGATTCATTCTTTTCCCATCATTTCCTGCACTTTAGACTGAATTTACACCAGCATTCGTCCGAATCCTCAATTCCTTCTCTTAAGACCTTAGACTCTCTTGAACTTTATTATTCCCTACTTTATCCACCTCTGAGTCACAATTTTTCCTCTAATATCCTCAATTTTTCTTCTCTTTCTCATATGAAGTCTCCGCTCTCTTCAATCCTTCTGAACTCTCAGTTTGTGCTAACATTTATTCTCATTCATGGCTCAACCTTTTGCTTTGTCTTGTTTTCCAGATATCTAATTGTTATACTTGTGCTATTATCCAATCATCATGAAACTTCATTTAGCACCTATATTTTCTATAATCCTCTCCAGCGAACTCTTTCTTTTCGTTTCATCTGATTCTTGAACATCGCATGCATTCATTATTACAAAAGTATTTTTCTTCTTCATAGTTCTCTGTTTACCTTTATTTTCCTATCCTTAACTTTTCTGAGAACGAATATTTCCGCTAAATCATCAACAGTCTTTGGACAATCAACAAAGTTTGTTGAAATTAGGAAAATTTCTTCACATAATTCATCATCTTCATGAACATAGTGAATGGAGAAATCAAAAGACCTATTCCACTTTTCAACCCTGTATTCAAGTTGAGTTATTTCCGTGTAAACTCTCTAGAATGTCTGTGTTGGGCGAGAAAGCGTTGTCATGGGAACTAGTAAAATCTGATTGGACATCCTACCCTACATCCAAGGTATCAAAAAGCGAATAGGAAAAATCCTTAATAAACACAACATACAAACAATATTCAAAGCAGGTGCAAAAATGGAACAACTTCCTAACGATCATAAGCACGTTACAAAAAGCACCTGCCAGTGATCCGCGAGTATATGAAATTCCTTGCTCTTATGGCAAAGTCTATATTAAAGAAACCAGGAAAGCAGTGAGCCAACATATACAGAAACATGGGAGTAAAGTCTGAATGAAACATTTCACGCAATCAGCACTAGCTCAGAATTATATCGAAACAGAACATAGATTTTCTCTGGAAAGAGCAACCGCCATGGCAAGAACAAACAATATTTTGCCTAGAAGACATAGGAAAAATACGTGAGCCATCGAGAGACGCTTGGCAGAAGCGATAACTCCATGTGATGAAAATTGAAGTTGTACTTATTCAAACTCTCTAAACATGAAATGATTTAAAATATTATTATAATTGATGAGACAATTTAATGGCGATTGAATCGTCAATCTCAAATCAACATTAAATCAGTTCAAACACTTGCTGAGTAACCACTGCTGATGAATACACTGCTACATACTGCTCTTAGTGGAAAGCGGAGGAAAAAGATAAAGAATGCGAACAAGCGGAAGAGAGGAAGAGAAACTGGAGCAACAAAAGAGAGTTAGAAAGAAGGGAGCAAAGGATGAAGATCAACATTGTGAGAGAGTAGAAGGAAGCAAGAGAAATGGAAGAAGTGAAAGAGAGTTGGAGAAGGAATAGCGCACTATTACTGACATCCCTGGGCGTCATGCGTTGCGCGTAACTTCGAACTTCCCCTCACTTGCAACTTCATACCGAGCCATGAAAGAAATCACTTCAAACACAATCAAAATCTTGAAACATTCTAATAACATCAATAGGTACAATAGATATAACACAAACATGATATGACTTTCTGTCCTCACAGATTTTTGAAAAAA
Source organism: Neuroterus valhalla (assembly GCA_011762715.2). Classification (NCBI taxonomy): domain Eukaryota; kingdom Metazoa; phylum Arthropoda; class Insecta; order Hymenoptera; family Cynipidae; genus Neuroterus; species Neuroterus valhalla. The sequence goes on along the minus strand of WSXT02186019.1, from coordinate 489 downwards.
GACTTGATTGGCTAATAAGGTTTGACCATCTTCCGCGAGAAAACTTCTTAGGTAATCGAATTATGTGAGAGAGCATATATGAAAACAAAAAAACCTGGACCCTCACTTTCAGCTGATCCTTGATGAAGTAAACTGCAATGTTGACGCAACATTGTCAATTTGTGTAAATTCACATACACAATTGAAACCAGGAATAACTATTTTGATTTTGATGGTTCATCGTGAAAGCATTGAATCAACCAGAGTTAATAGCGAAGATTTGTTGAGCAGCCTCTACAAAAAGTTTCGTAGAAGTAAGACGTGGAGGGTTTTCTGTGAATACACTTACTTATTCTGTGGGACTCTATACATACTTAACTGTTACGATTAGTAAACTTGAAATGCGTCATTATTATAATGCCAAAAAATCTGGCCGCTTCGCGGGCACATTCTCATCACGCGCTTCGCGCGCAGCTCGCTTCGCTCGCAAGTATCAGCGCGCCTAGGGCG
>WSXT02185997.1:0-20492 GCA_011762715.2 Neuroterus valhalla | reverse complement strand
TTCAATCTTGCGTTACTTGGCTGAAAATGATCATTTTCATTTATAGTTTTGAATTTTGAAAATGCCACAACTCTGACAATTCGGTTTTTATCAAAAAGAATTATAAGGATAAACTGTTTCACTTTCCACCTACTACAAGAAACCGTACTTAAAATTTTTGAGTCTTGGAAAAAAAACCCAAAAAATTTTCAAAATGCTCCCCATCTTTCATTTTTGATCCAAAACAGCTGATTAACGAACTTGACTTGTATTTTTGGTCTCTAAAGATGGTTGCCAAAGCACGACCGAATATCATCATTCTTTCGAAAGTTTTCGAGTTTAAAGATTGTTTTCCATTATTTTTTGTGCGATCAAAATGTTAATTTTTGATTTTTTGAGAAAATTCAACAAGTTGTGAATTCCATCTTGTAGGGCTTCTAAAAAAACATTTTTTCTCTCATAATTTTGTCTATATCTTCCGTTGTTTAGTTAAAAATTCTCATTTTTGTTTATATTTTCAAATTTTGAAAATGCCATGACTCTGACAATTTCGTTCGCATCAAAAAACTACATAGGAAACAAATTGTTCAATTTATTACTCACTACATGAAGCTGTACTTACAATTATCAAGTCTTGAAAAAAATGGTCTCAAAAATTCTCAAAATGTCCCCCCCCCCCTCTTTTATTTTCCATCCAAAATATCTGGCTAAGGAACTTGACCTTCAGTTTTATTAAAGCTTTTATATTTTGCTGGTGTTTTACTTCCTGTAATTTCTGTCTCGGCCAAATTTTAAGCAATCGAAAATCTTCTAGAAAAGGATTGATTAAATCTAGGAGAAATCGGGAAGACTTTATGAATCTCTAGGTTTCTGGAACAAGAATAGAAACTCACAAAAATAAAAAACTCTGAAAACGAGAAATTTCCTGAAATTTTTTCACTTGAGCGCGAGAAATCGAACTGCATGCCGATCAATTTCAAATTAATTTTACTTTCTAGGATCCTGATACGCTACTTTTTCGCGTTTTAGCGATTTCAAATAAAAAATTTTTTCATTTTCGACCCACTTTCATATAACATATGTTTTTAACATCCTAGATGCATGATACAATTATTTATAGCTTGTATCATATGTTCGAATGGTATAATATTATAAAATTTAATTTCGAAACGTCACGTACTTGTTGGAATGGTATGTAGTATGTAGGCGTCCTGGCAACCTGGCTATTTGTTATTTGTACATTTAAATGAACTAAGTATAGACAAAAAGATAATCTACTTAGTGGAAAGAAGATCGGCAAGGATAAAATCTTGTTCACGTAACCTGAAATGAAAGAATTAGCATAATCACTTGATCTTCAACAATAAAAATAAATTGATAGGAGGTGTCAACTTATTATATGATCTATTTTATTTGCAATTATGCATATTGCCCTTTTTATGCATAGTTATGACTTCATTATCTTAAATTTATTGAATAAAATAGTCATTTCAGTTTTCTCATTGTTCATAAATAAAATGCTGCATAATTATTTTGAGATGTATCCTTGATTGGAAGAACCGAAACCATTTGCAACAGAAAAGATTTGTGAATAACTGAATAGAAGACTTTCTCCAAGTTTGATGCCCAATATGAATTGTAATGATTCAAGTCTTGAAAATGTAATTTTTTTTATTCATAAATTCATTGTCACTTTCTAAGTTGTAAGCACGTTTCTCAGCTTTACTTAGATTTAACCGGATTATTCGAAAACGTTTTGAAGTTGAAGCTAAATACGGAATAAACAATTTGCAGCTGTTAATGAACATTCTATAAACAAATTTCCCAGCTGGAAATCAAAAACGTAATTATCCATGGTTGTTACATGAAGAATTTGCTGTCGACTTCTTACATTATTTTTTTAATATTCTCCCACGCAGAAAGCAATGGAAAATGGCGTATCACAGTTCTCTCAAAAAGGCAATGCAGCTCATGCATGTCAAACAAAAAAACTATAATTGCAATTCTACGCAACACTTGCTGATCTTTCATAATGCATAAGCTTATAAGATTGCTTTTAATCTTCAAAAACAGGTCTTATTTCAACATATTGAGGAGGATTTACATGGTTGCACGTACCTCCATAACCGCGAATAGATGTGAAAATAATCCACGCAATACCACTTGACCAGATTGGACGTGATAATGCTCCAAAAATGGCTTCATAGGCAACCTCATATTCATAATCTAACTGTAATAAGGGCCAGAATCCAAAGAAGCAAAATAGTGCAGCACATGTTGTCAGGAACCACCCAGCAGCGATCTTTGTCTGTTAAAACAACGTTTCCTTATCGTTATATTAGACTCATATTTTTAATCACTCAAGCATTTCAACTAGATATAATCCAGACTAGTATTGGAGGGATTTCCCGGAATTTAACAGAGCAGATAAAGAAGCAAAACTTTGCTGGAATTCACAAAGAAGTTTAAGGAATTTTTCACAAAAAGAACTTATCAAATTCCCATAAAAAAAGTTCTAGGGCAACATAAATGTATGTCTATTACCCTAGTCATCATGTCTGTCTTGATTTTGAATTGAAAAAAAGTGAAAGAGGTTTAGCCACAGCAAACACAGTCGCACAAAAAATCTGATTCTCTAATTAAAGGACAAATATTCGAGCCTTTTTTTGTACTATTTTAGGAAAAAATTATCCATCGCATTTCCTCTTGAAGATGTACACTAGTTACAGTCAATCTCAAAATTCGATAATCTTTATAATAATTCATAAAATTGACCAAAATATATCTATTATAAATGCTGCGCATTTAGATGGAGTACGCGCTCGCTCAAGTTCGTGGCTCCTTTGAAGCGTGTTCATTCTTGCCGCGTAAGACATTGCTTTCCGCGCTGCTCCTGCATTTGAAGGCGCAGTTTATTTATAGTCCAGTCTATTCAGACTTTATTATTGCAATTCATTTAGTAAGAAATTTTTTTTTGCCATCTTTAGGGTACCATATAGGAAGGTTAAATCCGAGTTTTTGTCCATCAACCCTTTGCAGGTTGGCCGCCATCTTGAATTAAGGGGTGCTTTCATGTAACGTATATAACAGTCGTATTTTTAATTTAATCAAGAAAATAGAAGATAAAATTTTTCATCAGAAAAATAAGATCTAAATATTAGTATGTATGATGTTTTATCGTATTTTGCTTATTTGTGGCCTAAAAATCGATTATACAAATAAAAAGGGTGTTGAAAATTTTTTTATATCGAATATCTTCTATATTTTCGGTGTTAGCGCAAAACTCTCAGAACAAAAGTTGAAATTCATGCGATTCTCTACAATTTCGGTTTGAATTTTTAGCTGCACACAGTTAAGACCATTTAAAAAAAACACTATACATAAATATAATTACACTGCACGTTTCCCTGCTAGAAATAAAATATGGCCAGTTTCCAATGTTACTTTTCCGTCAGATCGGACGCGAGATCAAACTATTTTCAATTAAAAAAAAAAGATTTTTTGTAAATTTTTGAAACATAAAAAACAGAAACTGATCAAGAAACTTAAAATTTCATCACAGATCGCATATTCATAAATTAGAGATTGTGAGGTTCGCAACATGAATAAATCATATGAATAATCGTTTCAAATGATATTGAAAAATAGAAAATGGCATTGAAAAATAGTAAATAATAGAAATGTCAATAAAAAAATTCAAGTTAAGTTTAATTAATATTTTTATGTTGATGGTAAAATTGGCTTTAGGAACATTTTATTTATTTATTTTTATTAACTTGAGAGTTTTAACATTTTTTGTCCTAATTTTCACCTAGAAAAATCTATTTTCACTATAAAATTATATATTCCCACGAAACAAAAATTTACAAAAATTTTCTGGACTCAAATTTCAGGAATAAATCACAGATGAGGTCCCATAACAGAGGCCAAAGCGTCTGATTCAATGACAAATTGATTCCAATTCTTTTGTGACCCTAAAGCCAATTTCACCATCAACATAGAAATATTATTTCAACTGAGGGTCGATGCAACTCCATCTTTTAACGTTGAGTTTAAAAACAAAAAGTATTTAAAATAAAAATAACAAATAAAAGATAATTGCAATATAAATCATGCACACAAAAAAATATTGAAAATTCTATTTAATTGAAAAAAAATATAAAAGAAAGAGAAAAAATGTTGACCTCCTTTCCATCAACGAAACTTGGAATAATTTAGTATACGGCACAGCGCTCGCAATCCAGAACTACCAACTACCGAGTGACGGTGCGCGCAACTTTAGGACGCTAGGGTCAGTAAACAATTGCTCTTGCAAAAAAAAGTTCCAAACCAAAATCGTAGAAATTCGTGTGAATTACAACTTTTGTATCAAAAGATTTGCGATAGCACCAAAATCAAACAATATATTTGATCTAAAAAAATTTTCAACACTTTTTATTTGTTTAATCGACTTCTAAGCAACAAATAAGCAAAATACAGGAAAAAATCAAATATAATTATTTGTAGATCTTATTCTTTTCATGAAAAATGGTATCTAATATTCTCTTGGTTAAATTAAAGATACGACTGTTATACGCGATACAAGAAATCACCCCTAATTCTAGATGGCGGACAACCTGCAATGGGTTGATGGTCGAAAACTAGGATTTCACCTTCCAATATGGTACCCTAAAGATGGCAAAAAAAATTTTTCTTATCCAACGAATTGCAATAATACAAATAGGAATCTGACTAAATATACTGGACTACTACGCCTTACTACTTCCTCATGGAATAAATCATAAATGTAATTTGCGTCGTGTTTTTTCTTCATTGCTCGATAAATTGAACGATGTGAGTCATGATGATGTGTTGTGCGATTCATGTAGGAAAAGAGCAAAAAATCTTCGTAAGCATTGAAATAAATTGAAATAGAAGAGCTCTTTTAATTTTCAAATCAATAACACCGGCACACAAAAAAAAACGTTTCCTGTAAACCGGACGCGACCTATCTACGGGCATGTATTTCGATCCGCTGAATCCAAATTTCAGGTCAGTTCAGGTTGTGCACCTTCCAATTTCGAGTAAATGGTAAAAAACCGTAAGAAATAGCGAAAATTGGATGTTTTAGTATTTTGAAACGTTGGATACTAATTTCAAGTGTACTTAGATCATCGTTTTGAATCTGAGAAAACGGTGAGAAACCCATGAAAATTGTAAAAAAAACATGAAGATTGAAAAAATCACAAGAAATTGGAACTATTTTGATTAAAAAATTTCTTAGACTCGGATCGAAGGAGATCTTCATGCAATTTAATCTGCCTATTCCGAACCTGCAATGTATTTGGCCCATATTCCCTAAAACACTGAAAAAAAATGGCATAAAACCAATAAAATAGCAAAAAATTGGAAAAAATCTATTGAACACGATTGAATACAATGAAAAATACGATACATAATAAGATAAAAAATAAAAGAAACGTATTTATTCGTGTTTCATAGATTTTTTTTCAATTATTTTGACTGCAATTTTTTGTTATTTTGTCGGTTTTAGCCATTTTGAGATACGATATTTCAATTTACCTATGACTCACCATATTCGTTAAAGGCGTATAACAAACTGTGCCTTCAAAAGTAAGAGCAGCGCGAAAAGCAACGTCGTGCGCGGCAAGAAGAAACACGCTTCAAACGAGCCACGAGTTTGAACGAGCGCGTACTACGAGCGCAAACGCAAAAGTTTGAGAATTCTTTGCAATCGCAATTCTCAACTGCCCATTCTGAAATTTTCAGAGCATCTGCAGAAATGTTTAAAAAACATTATAAAAAAAGAAAAATTGAAAAAATGCCGCAATTTGAAAAATATTACTTTGCTTATTAAATCGTAATTTTTCTTATAAGCAATTGGTTTGATCGACCTCTCGATGTCTCCATTCAAAAGGTGAGGAATAACTATTCATTTCATGATGGTTAGATATTTTATTAATAAAATACTTTTTTTAATATTATGAACTATTAAGAGTCTTTTTTGTACTATTTTAGGAAAAATTATCCATCGCATTTCCTCTTCATGCAGTTTCCCATTCTAGAAATAAAACAATAATATACTAATAAATATACGAATACCTTTTCTAGTTCTTTCGGCCCCGTAATCACGAAGTATCCAAGAAATATTCCTATAAGCCATGCACTAGCTCTAGTGTGAGTTGGTGAATATAGATTTTCGAACATCTCCAGAATGTGCTCAAAACTATAATATTAAAATTTAAAAAAAATTATATATGCATTGAAAATCAAGGATGATAAAAGCTTTTTTTAACGTTCCTAAGTTCAAAGATGCATTTATGAACACAATTGAAAATTGACTAAAAATGGAAAAACTAAGTGTGAATTTAAACGAATTTGCATATGAGGAACCAATTTTTATCTGGCGCACCTTGAAAGTATAACACAATCAATTTACATCGTTCAAGTAGATATTTTCTCAGAAGTTTTTTATGGCATAATTTCTCTTTTATTTTTCCGTGTGATTTTCACTTGATTTAATTTACGTATTTTTGAAATTCTATCTGTCATATTCTCTGTATCAACGAATTTCCAAATCTATTCAAAATTTTGTGTAACGATTTCCTGAAGATCTTAAGTCTTTTCAAGGCTGATAAAACGAATTCAAATTGCATGAGATACACGACAACTTAGATGAATGATAATTAGAGCAAGTAGAAATTTGGACAAAAATGGAAAGTTTGAATAAAAATCACTGCCAATAGAAATTATGGAAAAAAACGATTTTGAGCAATGTATATTAAGAGGTTATGTTTGAAAAATGCAAAAAGCAAGAAAGGAACACGAGAAAGGGAGAGGGATGGGTGGCATGGTGTCAGGGGTAAGAAAGAATCTTGTAGTAGATCAGAGAGCAGAGGAAGAGGGCGAAACAAAGGATGGAGTAATGAAGAGAGGAATTAAAGTGGGTGCAAAAGAGTAGCAGTAGTATGCGTTTCTAGGAGAAGAGGGAGGATGGAAAATTAAAAGGAGGTGGGTAGAAGAAAAATGAGAGGGGTGGTATTGATTGGAGGTGACCTGAATGCGTGGACTGGAAATCAGGGAGGGGAGGTATAAGAGGAAGAGCAGGAAGTGTTCATGAGGAAAACGTAACATAAGGAAATATATCAAGAGGGTATGATGCTTTTGAACTTGCTAGGAGAAGCAGGATCATTTATTTGTAATAGGAATACAAAGGGGGACAAGGATGGTTAAATAACTTCGGCAGGGGAAGGAGAAACAGTGATAATAGACTACGTTCTTGCAGAAGAAAGGGTAAGGAAGATTATAGTAGGAATTAAAGTGGGTAATGAAATAGGCTCAGAACACTTCCCAGTAACAGCGAAATTGAAAGGACGACATAAACGTTCTAGAGATAGGAAGGGAGGTGGGAAGTTAAGAAAGGTAAGAAAGGTATACATGGGAACTGGTCAAGAGAAGAGGTAAAGGAATTCAGAGAAACAATAAAGAATGAGAATCTAAAAGGTAAAGGAGAGGAAGGAGCAGACGAGATAATAAAAAGAATGAAGGGGGCAATATATATAAAGTAAAAGAGGCTGCAATGTCAAAAGAGGAGGGAGGCATAGAAAGAATTGGATGGTGGGAGGTATAATAAGAGGAAGCGAGAATATGAGGAAATGGTAAACGAGATAAAACATAAGGAAAAGGAGAGATATAAGGAAGAAGTAGATAAAGTGGTGAAGGAAGGAGAAGTATGGGAGGTGATTAATAGGGAAAGATGAAGAAGGAGAGGGGTGATTGATGATACGAAAATGTGTGAAATGGACGGAGTACTCCAAAAGACTGTTAGGGGAGGAAGAAATTAAGGTTCGAGAAAAAGAGAAGACGGCAATAGAGGAAGAGGGGAAAATAGGAACGATATAAGTAGGGGGGAAGTAAACGAGGCAATTGAAAGACTGAAAAGAAATAGAGTGACAGGAGAGGATGGGGGTGAGGAATAAGAGAAGAGATGTGGAGAATGCGTAACAAAGTATGGAGATGAGGAGGATGGCCTGAAGAATGGAGGATAGGATTAGTGATTCCGCTAATAAAAAAGGGAGAGGGTAAAAGGGTGGAGGATTAAAGAGGTATTACTCTGCTGTCTGTGGGGTATAAGATTCATGCGGAAGTGTTCCGGAACCGGCTAGAGAGTCAGGTAGAAGAGAGAGGAAGTATACCACACAACCAGATGGGTTGGAGGAAAGGAATGGGAACAACTAATTTACGTCCTCAACTATCTAGGTAATAGGAACTTGCGGCAGTAAAAATGGAAACTGGTGGCCTTGTTTGTGGTCTTTAAAGCAGCATTCGACTCAGTGAACAGGAGGGTGTTGTGTCAGGCAATGACATATATTGTGGAATAATCACGAATTTTCCGTATGTGCAGCATGTTGCAAATTTTAAATTTAAGAAAGCGGTGAACACTTGCATATCTCACATCATTAGTTGACCGGTAACACAGGCCGACAAAATTTGCCAAAGGTACGGAACCAGAGACCACACCTAGTGCACCCGAAGGATTTTGCTGCGCTGAATCCGAATCCGAACTCAAAAAAGTTCCAACACCCTCAGTTTTCAAGATAATATAACCTAAAAGGGTCAAAAACACGTTACTTTGATGAATTTGAGGCACCGTAACATCGCGAAATAATCTTTCTTCCCAAAACTGATGAAGGCATCGTAAATAACTACTCTTCACCTACAAAATGCGAATCCTAACTTTTCGATACCTAGTAACCTGCTATGGAATAACCTCAGACACCCACAACCCATTTTCCTTGAAGCTGAGCTTTGTACTCAAAGACTGGAATATGGAATGAGAGGATGATGGCAGACTGTTGCTGATCTTTGAAGAGGGAGAACAACGACCCGACCAGTTTTTAAGCGCAAAGCTCAGCTTTAAGGAAAATGGGTTGTGGGGGTCTGGTGTTTTTGCATAGCAGGTTACTGGGCTTGAGGGTAAAGGGAATGGGGTTGTGGGGGTCTAGGTTATTGCATAGCAGGTTACTGGGCTTGAGGGTAAAGGGAATTGGGTTGGTGGGGTCTGGGGATATTGCATAGCAGGCTACTCGGCTCGAGGGTTAAGGAAATTGAGTTGTGGAAGTTTGGGGTTATTGCATAGCAGAGTACCGGGCTCGAGAGTTAAGGAAATCGAGTTGTGCGGGGCTGAGTTTATAGACTTGAAGGTTACAGGGTTCGAGGGTATTTGGAATCGGGTTGTGGGGGTCTGGAATTATATCAACATACAACAATCTGTAATAGACACGGTTTTGCTACTTTTGTTTCCTGGGCAAATTTTTTTGTAGCAAGAACAATATCTGTGAAAAGTGAAACTTTTCATATTTGAATCCGCCACATCTCGGCCGAAAAAATCGTATTGAAAAGTTAGAATTCGCATTTTGTAGTTGAAGAGTAGTTATTTACGGTGCCTTCATCAGTTTTGGGAAGAAAAATTCTCTTGCGATGTTACGGGGCCTCGAATACATCAGAGTAAAGTGTTTTTGACCCCTTCAGTTTAGAATATCTTGAAAACTGAGGGTGCCGGTATTTTTCTGAGATCGGATTCGGATTCAGCACAGCAAAAGCCGTCGGGTACACTAGGTGTGGTTGGAGATAATTTATTGGAAAATGTTCCCATAACGAACAATAAATAATAAATACTAGGCATAAATTATGATAAAAAACCGGTTTACCTCACTTCCACTGAGTTAAGAGCAAATGGATACTGATTCACGGCAAGAACTATGGCAGGAGTTATTACTGAAGCAAATAACAAGGTCCCCAAAATCCATAAGCCTAGTCTCGTTCTTCTAGCCAGTGGGAATAAAATAAACGGTGATATCCAAAAAAGCTGCATATCAACAGCTGTTGACCATAAATGGACCAAACACTGTAATTCGATATTTTATTGATTCATTTATCAATTATTCGTTGCAGCTGAACTTCAGAAGAAGTTAGAAATTAAAGTTTCTAGATGAACATATGAAAGATATGGAGCAAAACTCACATAAAGCTCTTTATTGACCATATTATTCACAAACAATAGGAATGTCCACAATTTTTTACTGCATACATCGGATGTATAATGTTTTGTAATTTTCCTCCACTTCGGTCCTGATCCAATAAATGGAAGAATATGTATCGATATGAACATAAGTGCTGATATTGCTGGCATAAGTCTTGAATGAATAAAGATAAATTATTTGAAATTGGATATAAAACATTATAATCACGACTTTCATGGTTACGGCCATGCGTGTACTGTATAGTACGTTCATTGCTGTTCGGTTGCTTGGCTTTAGCCATGCGCATCAGCTGCTTTTCAAATATGGAGTTGTTATTTATTCGAATCCGTTTTATTGTTCCAAATTTGTGCGCGCCGTTCCTAACCACTGTTCAATATTCTTTGTAAAAATTAGTCAGTTTTTGTTGGTAATAAACATGAACTGTGGTAGTGATTTAGGAGAAGTTGAAAATTGTAATGGTAAAGTGAAGTAATTAACAGTGTCAACGTGACGAAAATTGATAATAATTTTCTAGGCTTGATATTTGATAATTATTATGCACTGATTATTTTTATATTAGTCATAAAATTTAAAAAAATGTACACGCAACGAGTTGCTATGAAATCTTATACGCCGCAAGAGCTCTATCTATCTCAGCAACTTCTTTCAGGTTTTGTCGAAACAAAAATGTTGATATGTTCAATAGACTGGATTTATATTCATGCGACAAATGTAGTCGAGGAGCTCGGAACTCCTTAAAAATTTTCAACGACATACCCGCTACACTGAAAAATAATAAGTAAACAATGTTGTCTTTGTCTATTATATTTATAAGTATATGAACTTTGTTCCAACCGGGTGTCCCACATGCACCTCACGTTAATATATGCAAATTGTAAACTATCTTTCAAACACTGTAATTTTCGGCTGTATTGCTATAAATAACCAAACTTCCCAGAAATTTTCAAAATTCTTAATTCCGTATGTTGGTTAGGCATGTTTTCAGAATTGACTACTTTTCGCTAACTATACATGCTTCGGAAAGTAAACATTTCGTGCATTTGGTCAACACCAACCCTATTTTCTTATACTTGCGCAGTAGATGATCAGTTTCTTCAAGACCTGCACAGTCTATGATGAAGTTACTATCATCTGTACAGTATGGGTTCAAAATGCTTCGGGCTGCATCGTAGGTATCCAAAGTGCTTATACTCGTACCTGCGCCATGAATGCATTAGTTTTCTTCATAATTGAGGTGGTGAGAATGCACTTACGCAGAAAATGTGGGATACTATGCGTGCACATGCCTCAGCATCACTCCAGGGATTTAGGTGATAAGTCGTGATCGTTGCATCATATGGACACTCTCATATACTCCACTAGGCTTTTTGCTCGAAAGTTGGGGCTGGACGCATGGTTATCATGTTTTCACACGGTAGTATATATTTGGCTTACCTGTCCAAATATCCAATAGCATTTGCTACTACGCTCTTCTCCAAACTCCCAAACGACATGCTGAAGAGCGTGGCCTGTGGTTACGAGCCAGTGCAACAGCGAAAGGTTGCTTAGGATGTGCGCCGTCATCCGCAGTTCCAAAGAACTGAATTCAGTCGCATAGGTTGCTCTTGTTGTGAAGTAGAAGTGTCAGCTAATTCAACGAAATTCGCGATGCGGCTCCTGTCGCTCATCTAGGTAAGCATTAATCCGTTCTATCAATCTGTTCACAGTAAAAACCTGAGGGTAAACTTCGTTGCAGGAAGATTCTGAACGGTGTTCCTTGAACCTCCTATGTGGGATACTACTGACAGGTACTGTTTCCAATATACGCCATGGTCTGTAGATAAAGATGGTGTGGTTATTGCATTACTTAAAACAAGGGCCCTCTATTCGTTGGGAATATACAAGCGGATATATCGGTTTCAAAACCTATGCACCAAGTAGAGATGAAATACACGCTGTCCCGGCTTAGCATGTAAATACAGTCAGCTGACTAAAGATAAGAACATACACGTATTTATGACCTAAACTCGGCACGCATGTGTGACGTCATCCATTTTACAGGATATAATAAAAATCGGTGGTCCTTACATATACCACGTGAAATGATTGTCTGCTTTTCATGCATGCAGGCTACCTGCATGTTGACAGTTGTGATCTAATATTACAAAATGCAAATAACGCACCTTTCAATGTCTATACAGACTATGGCGGATGATCGACAAAGCTGTCAAAAATTCCATATCCTTATTGTTGGGGACTCAGAACCCCCAACTGGGCAGCATGAACACCACCTAGGGTACTTTCCGTTGCAGGTAGCTGGTATAATAAGACGGGTGTCCCATTCACACATCCGTCCTGTCTCGCCTGGAAGCCCTGAAAGTGAACCCATCTTCTTCAGACTTGCCCATTGCACTGATGGCTTCCGTGACATCCGCGTACCTCTTCTTGGGATCTGTCTTAATTGTGATTTTTCCCTGTTTTTTTATGTGCAATCCTCTCCATCTTGTTTCCTGTACTTCTCCATTAGTGTCGACGATTATGACTTAACCGACTTTTTCCGTCTACTAGAACCCAAGAGACCTTATCCTTGGTCTGCATAGACGTATTTCTGTATAAATGGCTGCCACTCTCTACCTTCTTCAGAATGAACTTGGATTCGTCCGCCTCTTCTCCATCTTGAACCTGATTCCTGGCTGAAGGTTCCTTCCTTTTCCGTAGATAAGTGGTTGCTTGTCGTTATTTTCGATAAAGTTAAAGCTGTTTCTCAAGTTTGGCTCGCAATGTCCGATTTCGTGAAGTCTCCATGTTCAAAATTAAACTTCTCCAGCGCATCTGGCGCGGTAGGGCGGGCGTAAATATCCGGAAATCCTCGTATCACCGTCCGATCCTACAACTCGATCCTATTCTCTACAGCCCAGCTTCTGTTTGACCTAGGCCTTCCAAAACTGGACAGGGACAGCTTTGATACTATTTTTTCCTATTTCGACAACTTGATGCAGTCATCCAGGATCCAAACTGAGTACCTTTTTCCCAGGATAAAGTTAAAGAACATAGTGGAAGGCAAAGGGTCACCCCGAGGAAATCGAAAACTTTTCTCAACAGCATTAAAGACTCCTTACTGTTCGCAAGGCCAGTGGAGATGGTAGCAAATACCTGGTACGAGAGCAGTGACTCTACTCTTTTGGCAAGCCTGGCTCAACCGGTTCACAGACCACATGTATGAACCGTACTTGCCGGGAGCAATGCAAATTCCTTGAATCTCTGCATCTGCTATGTACTCCCTGATGAGGTCGCAGAGAAGCTGGCCTCTGATGTGTGTGGTTGCACCTCACACTCCAGCAGGGCTATCTCACATAAGCTCCTATTTTACGCCGGTGGAACAATCAGTCAAGGCTCGGAGCACTCCACGCGGGCTGTCCTATCCACTACTCGAGGACGCGCCACGTGTAGGTTACAGACTTCTATTGTGAGAACAAATATCAGAACCCTAGGTATCGGCTGCACAGATTCAAATAGTCTGGGTACCTCCTGCGCAGATTCAAGCACCTTGTTTACCTATTGCATGCGTATAGAGTAATTTCTTCATCCAAATTTTTATTTTCTGTTTATCATCCGAAAATAGAATATCTACCGTAACGACTCGATTGACCGATCGAATTAAAAAAAAAAGTTTTATCCTGTAACGGAAAGAGGAAAACTTTTGATAAAATTCGGAACATATATAGATGTATAGAACTTTGAATACAACATAAACCATTGGTAGATTTTACGAAACCTTCTGTCGTCCGAGTGGAAAAGTTACTGTTAAGGTATTCAAAGTGGATATTTGCTGATAATCATTGTGGAATATACCTTATATAACGGTGTAAGTAGTAATGGCCAATACTGAATTTCTCTTTTCCAGTCATATGCTTTTTCAGAAATGAATAAGAGATCAAAAATCCGCTGATTGTGAGAAAAGTATCTACTGAGTAATATAGGGGCACAATTATAAACCTTTGCCATACTGGTAACTGAAAAAGATCATATTTGATCAAACATGATATAGGCATTATATTTATGTCCTTCTTGTTAGTTATGTATTTTCAAATTGGTATGATAAGAAAAGAAATTAGTAACTCTTCAGAAAATTTTCAAAATTCTCTTTGAAATGCTACAGGCACAGCTTTCTCCGCTTGCAAGCTTAAACACGCAGGACGCGCTCCTGCCAGATATCGCACTTCGCGTTAAATAATTTGTTCAACTCGTGATTCGTGCCCGAACATGTTTAAACCTCGGAAGTATATTTAGCAGAACCATCTTTTCTTGATCCCAGTTTATCTAGGCACCTTTAAATTTTGCATTTAATACGTAATTGAGTGAAGGCGAATATTACATTTCTCGAAGCTCTGTAGACTTTCAGGCACACATTCTCATCGCGATCCTTGCGCTCCGCTCTTGATTTTCGACATATATTCTCGTATTCCTCGCGTTCTTAGGCTCAAAATTCAATTTTTCATACAATTTTCAATGGGTAAAACCAAAACCATGAATTCCGCCAAAAAAAAAGTTGAGAAGTTTGTAGCTCTGTTAATGATCTTTTTTTCTAACGTTTTTACGTGTCTCACATCGTTTGGCGTCGTATTGGAATTTTCGACTTTTCGGTAGAATCTCCGCTAAGTGAATCCAGAACCACTAGTCAAATGAGGCTGGCTGACGAATTTATCCTCCCTTTTAAAATCTTTAACAGTTCAACCAAAGCTTCATTTGATCAGTTTATTTTTTCGGAAGTTATGGTATAAAAGGACAAACAGAGAGACACCATCGACAAAACGCGATTTTTGGCTTCAGAGGGTAACAAAACGTGGAGATCCGCTGAGAAACTGAGGTGTGGAATTTCGAACGATTCTTATACTTTCTAAAAAGTGCCTCGGTGGCTCAGGCGATAGCACGTGAGGCTTCCGAGCAGGAGGACTGGGGTCCGATCCCTGTACCGGTACCAATGGAAATCATTCTATGTACTTTTACCGAGGATTCAGTGGTTCGGAACCCATCCTAGACTGTAGGTCCCCTCAAATGAGGCTATGTACCTCCGAAGTAAGAAGTTTCCTGTCGAGGGGACTATACTTGGAGGTCACTAGCCGATTTCGAGAAATGGACACACACACATACGTACACTAGCTTGGCACACCAGGACAGTGCGCCAAATTTGAGCATCTAGCTGATGATCTCAGATGGTTCGCTCCATCGACTCTAGCCTAGCTAGGAAGACTGCTAGATGGCAAAGTAGTTGAGGCTTACTCTGCGTTGCGAAGAGCCCCGCGTCTCTTGCTCTGCCATATAGTATGTCCCCAGCCCGGGTAGGGAGGCTGCCGAGTGGCATAGGGGTCAAGGCTCACTTTGCTGTTCGAAGAGGCCCGCGTCTCCCACTGTGCCAAGCGGCAGCCTGGCGCCAGAGCTTCCAAAGTTGAAACGCCACGAGTCAAAGTGAGTGGTGCATCGTTGCGGCGTTTCAACTTTGGGAGCTCTGCCTGGCACCCGAGAGGTACGTATTTAGAATGTTGAAAACAACGAGTGCACTGATACTTAACTCGGTGAAGGTGCCTGGATTCGGGGTATCAATAATATACTAGCAAAGAAGCTGCCGAATGTGTGAAAGTAAGTGAAGGAGGAAAGTTGTCTCAACTCTCCTTTGAGGATCTCTAATCCACACATATGTTCAGCAAATTGGCGCCCTAAGCGAACATTTATCTATACTTTGTACCCAAAACTTTGCGAAATCAGAAGAAAGGATAGTATCCTACACTGGAGGAAGCCAATTTTCATCCCGTGGGACTGCGACCCCCGCTTGGCTCGGACAGCTAATTCGCACTCAGTGAAAACCGGCTGTTTTCTCTCCTTATAGCGTAATGTAATGTTTCACTCCGTTTTACTAAGCGGCGTTCAATTTTAGCCTTAGGATTTATTTGATTTCGTTCCTTAAATTGGGAAGTATGATAAATGTTGAAGAACATTCTCCTTTCGTTATCATAAACATTGAATCGAAAATTGTAAAAAATTTGTGCAGTGATCCCCATTAAAATCAGAAAATAGGCTCTTAGAGTGTTATTATCATAATTGCATCAAATAGCAGACTTATTATTACTTACGTAAGCTAGGTATAGATTGTTAGCATGAAGACTAGCTCCCCTAACAATAACACCATGACCCAAAATTACCATGATTGTGCTTAAAAATCGCATGCCATGTAATGCTGATATAAAATCAGGGCTATCTTCCATACTAAAAATGGTCATTGTGCTCTTGAACAAAGATACCGCACTCAATACTTTTGGAATTTGCATGTCAAGAATTTCATTCCTTCGGAGCCAGTCCAGAATTGAGCAAATAAGAAGAAAAATAAAAATGAAGGCAATAAGAGTCCTAAAAAAGAAATAAAACGTTGTTATAGGGATAAAATATAAAGTTGCAGAAGTTTCACATAAATCTTATATTCACTTTTATATTATAGTAATACACTCACATTAGTTATAGAATTGTTGGATAACAATTATGTAACCTCTACATTACTGCTATATTTAATTGAAAATATTAATCTGTGATGCTTTTTCATGCGTAAAATATTATTTCCCAAGGTTACATTGATTGAAAAGTGTTGCAGCGGTTACCGAATAGGTAAACATATTTTCCAGGTAAACAGATTCCTCAGCGATAGTTTGGTCGCGTTTCTGATCGTATTTTCTCATAAGCGAAACATTTCTTACAATTAGTAATGGAAGGAAATAAACATGAAGAAATCTCAACTTTCATGTTAATAACAGTTTTTCAAGCAATGCGTAACAGTTACATAACATTCGTACCGAACTGCTATGACCGTTGTGAAACACTTTTATAACATTTTTGTAAGATTTATGTAGTAGCTTCTCAATTGTTCTATGAAAGTTGCACTGTATAATGAATGTTCTGATAAAAGTAACATAGCGATCATAAAGAGTCTACGTAACATTTTTAACATCTCAACGTTTGATATGCTTCCTTCAACATTTACGTAACAGTTCCATAAAAGTTAGAAGTAAATTTTGGCCAGAATATACATGGGAAAGAAATATTCCTCAACCGTGATGCAATTCTTGCAGAACTGTTATGAAACAACTGAAAACTGACCATGTGATTGTTATAGAACGATACTATAACAGAACCACAAATATCCAAAAATATGTAATAACTCCATATAACTTTTCAACCTGTATTGTAGAGTGTATATTATACATTCAAACAGAATTTCTCTACGCGACCGAAATTAATTTATTTGTTACGTAATTGTTACATGAATATTCAATAACTTCTGTATAACTAGTATGCGAAAAAAATAAATATACATATTATCCTGCTTACTTATCTTGCAAAGTTAGTCAGCTTAATAAAAATGAATGGTCTGATACTTACCCTGGCGAAAATAAATGAATTATCTTACCCATGAGTAATAGTTGTTTAATATTCAATATAACTTCATGCTTACCCTGTTATAAGAGCGCCTACCGGACTTCGAACATGTGCGTCAGAACAGTGGACCTCAATTGAAGCAATGTTATAAGCTTGATAACTTCCTGTATCCTTCATTTTTTTGTGCAGAATATTAATCAAATCTTTTTCTTGACAGGAAACTGGCAAGCAAATTGACAACAACGGATTGATGCCAAGGGTTCGGTTTTTGTACAGCAAGTGGAAAACGTACGTGCAATGGTTGCCACGAATTTCTCTGACATATTTATTCGAATGAACTGCCATGCACTCATCATACATGCCCATTTCTATAACATTGCCTATCAAGAGGCCTGGTGGTATTTTTGATGAAGCATCCAGCACTAATAAAATGTTTAAAATGTTACATATATTGAAATTGGAAAAATGTTGCCTGTAATAGTGATTGAATATTTCCATATACTGATAGGTAGCACGTAAACAGAGTGGCGACTTGACCGGGAAAAAACCGGGAAATGACCGGGAATTTACTTGACTTAACATAGACTATCTATTTGAAATTCCACCAAAAAAATTTTATGTTAAACTTGCATTATTTCGATTCCAAATTCACCTCTAGTTGAAATTGTAACTTCTTTGAAAAATCAATTCATCTTTTTTCAGTGAAAAATTCAAGTATTAAGTTGAACATTGATTTTTGATTTTGAAAATAGAACTATTTTTTTGCGAATTTGTGTAAGCGCTTTGTGGAAAATTTGCCTTTTTTTGTAGAAAATTACCCTTTATGGTTAAAAATTAATCTTTTTGAATTCGACATCAAAATCTTCAAAATTCCGACATTTCGGTAAAAATTTGTCTTTTTGAATTTAACATTCAATTATTTCGTTGAACTTCACATATATTGTTGGAAAATTGATTTTTTATCGAAAATGATCTTCTCCTTCAGAAGTTATTATTGTTCTTCAAAAATTCTTCTTTACGGTTAACGCTTCAAGTTAAGCAGTCTTTCTGGTTTCAGAATCAACTATTTCAGTTTAACATTTACAATTCCATTTGATTCCCCATCATTTTGTGTATAAATGTAATAATTTGTTTGGAAGTTTTTCTTGTTTGTTGGAAGATAGCTTTTTTGTTGAAAGTTAGTTTTTTTTTAATAATTTTTTTAACTGAATAGTAATTTTTCAAACTGAAAATTCAATTTATCCCAATTGGAAATTTCATAGTTTCTTTCGAAAATCTATTTGTTTATTTCCATTTGTTTGTTCTAGTTCTATCGATTTTTTCTCAATTCAATATTTGAGCAATCAAATTTTCGTTTAATTATCTTTTTCAGTAACAGGTATTTATCCGTTTGAAAACTCGACTCTTCCGGTTGAAGATTCTTTTTTTTTATTTAAAAACTCTTATGTTTGGTTTAAAATTAGTTTCTTAAACTAAAAATGTTAATGTTTTATATTTTGTTGAAAATAATTTTTTTTTAACTTTGAAATTCGACTCTTCTGTTAAAACATGACATTTGTTCTTAGAAAATGATTCTTTCTATCTGAAAAATAATCTTCTTGTTTGAAGATTCACCTTCGTGGTTGTAAAATGAAGTGCTCCAGTTAAATATTTAGCCTTTTAGTTGAAAATTCATCTTCTTGTTTTGAAATTAAACTTTTATAGTAGAAGATTTTTGTTATCGTGAATTGATTTTTTAAATTGTAAGTTTAGCTATTTCCATCTTTGTAAGAAAATGATATTTATTTTTTGAAAAGAAGAGTATTCTTCTCAAAATTGATTTATTTTGCAATTTTCGATCTGTTGTGTTGAAGGATATTTAAAATGAACGTCATGACTAAAAATTAACGTTTGCGTTTTGCGGCAAATATTTCGCTTCTAGTTAACCGGGAAGATTGAAAAAATTGACCTTGCAGAACCGGGAAATGACCAGGAATTTGAAGTCGCCAGACGAATCGCTACCCTGGTAAACTCAGGTATTTTTATAGATTATATAACAATTTTGTAACAGTCACGTACAATGTTCGATATTAATAATGCAAATACTAACTTCTCAAAGCCCACATTTCTTCCTTGTCAATTCCACTTTTATAGACTGAAATATCTGCTTTACACGCCTCATTGGAAATTAATCTTCTGTTTGCTTTGTTCGAAAAAGTTAACAAGAGCTCTTTCGGTCCCAGCACTTGATACATTTCCTCCAGGTTGGATTGTTCCAAAAGTTCTCTATAATCTGCCCTGACATTTTTCATGCACGAAGCAAAAAGTACCAATACACAAAATGATAAAGATTTTGTGATAAAACTTGTCATCTGTAAGATTTAAACGAACTTTTTCAAAATTATATCTAATTCTATTTACTTAATTGTGACAATTATTATCCGATTCAGGCACGTCAGTTGAGACTTGACTTTCCAGATTTTCAACGTTCATATAAATAAAACTTCATAGGATTTATTGGTTTTTGTTTCACCTAATGAGATCAGAACTAGTTTTTATTCTATGTTTTTGATCCAGTAATAACATGCAGCCGGGAAGCAAAGATAATTTGACATTAATTAATATCAATTATTCATTCAATAATGTAATAGGCTTCAATCATTTAAATGACTGACGTTGACAGGCGCTTGTACCTAATGACCACTAAACTGTTGCACAATCTACAATAAAAATATTGCTAGGAAAATGAATCCAAACAATTTTCCTCTTTCTCTTTCTTATTCTCACACTTTCAGCATTCATTCAGGAAAGATTTAATCGTTTTCCACATATGTTTCTCAATTCTAGAGCACCTTACAAAATTTATCCTGTTTTTTTTTCCGCAAGGATCCTGCACTAAATATGTAAAAAATGTGATTCAGTGGATTTAACTGACAATCATTTTCGCTTTCGTTTATGACCATCAAAGAAATCTATTCCTTAGGTAGTCCAGTATATTCAGATCTTACTATTGCAATTCATTGGGTAAGAAAGTTTTTACATTCTCATCATTATGAGAAGGTATTAGATTTGTGTAAAATTTGACCCCCC